>SNQJ01S0036370.1:0-54697 GCA_010110895.2 Picea sitchensis
CCAAGAAGGATAATAAATTATCACCAAAGTACTATGGCCCTTATAAGGTGTTGCAAAAGATTGGTACTATGACATACAAATTCGAGTTTCCTGCATCTTCACGAGTACACCCAGTTTTCCATGTTTCATGTTTAAAGAAGGTTATAGGTGACAAGATCCCAGTTGAAACTATATTGCCAAAACTTGACGAGGAAGGAAAAATCATATTGGATCCTGAATCCATCACTGACATAAGAATTCACCAGCTGAGGAATAGATCCATTTCAAATTATCTCATTAAATGGAGGAAACTACCGGCCGAAGATTCCACTTGGGAAGATGCGTCTTTATATAGAAGCATCCAGAGATACTCAAGCGTTGCAGACAACACTTGTCTCAAGGGGAGGGGCATGTTAATCCTAAATAGTGGCTCATTACCCCTTAATTGGGGCATATTATACTAGTAATGTTATTTTATTTATGTCGGATTTATTCCATTAGTTGTAATTATACCTCCTAGTTTCCTATATATACCAAGGAGACATTTTAATTTTGAATCATCAAGTAATTGTACATTTATGTGGGCATAAGGAGGTTGCCCCCTCAAAGAGGCTTATTATCTGAATTTCTCTCTTTTTCAAGGCGTTGAGTACTTATTCTGAGGTTTTTCTATGCTATATTAATATTTAGTTCCTAACATTGTCAAAGAGATGAAACAAGAAAAATTGGCACTTGCATTCTAGAATAGTAAGCTACAACAAAAAATTGCAGAATTTTCCTGTAGTTGACTATTTTAGCATTCAACTTCTGAAGAATATCCCCATCAAACCATGAATAAGTTTAGAAATCCGTTGAAAACCCACTTCTAAAATGTGCCAAATTAGTTATCACATGAGTTGGTTCCCAAAACAATGAATCCATGGGAAGATACAGAGAAACTAAAGATGCATTTTTGGAACCCAAGAGAGGTTTTTGTTGGAAATGGGCCCATTCACAAAAACCTCTCTGAGGTTTTACAGAGCTATCATGGTTTTGGAGATACAAAGAGATATTTGGACCCTATTTTTCAGGAATTTGCTAGATTTATTTTCCAAAAATAACTCATAGACAATAGTTGATGAGCCACCTCATCAATTCGAATTAGAGATCATATCTTATCTCCTCCTTGATTATTTGAAACAATAAACTAAAGATGGATGAGGAGGTTTTTAGATCCATTTCTTTTGGATCTTGATAATTATGTACCTTTTCTATATAAACTTTGCAGAAGGAGAAATTGGTGGTCAAAGTGGAGATATAAAAACTTTGTTTCTATCAGTAAGGACTGAAGTATGTTTCATTTTGCACTAACTAAAATGGATATATGATGGTTAGATTTATATTATGTATTCTATTCTTTCTTGTATTACTTGAATGTATGTTTATTTTATGTTCAAGTACATGTTTCTTATTCTTAAATGATATTTAGGAAATAATAAGTTTCATATGTGAGTGGACAAATTTGAAACCCACATACTTATGTCTTGTTTTTGAAACCTCGTGTTTAACTTATAAGAACCTAAGAACCTATTCATGTTACTAAGAAAAGTGTGATAAGAACATGTTCCTGTGATAAGAAACTGATATTACTCTTTACCCATTGTTTTACCCTCAAGACAAATTCAAAACTCTAAATAGACTCAAAAAACACAAACCATTGCAATAACTTGATGATGCCCTAGCTTGCCCTTTAGCATTCAAGTCAACTTTAGGGACTAACATGAACAAATTTCCACCATAATATGACTGAATATTTTCTTTTGACCATATTTAATAATAAGTCATGAATATGTTTGCATGTTTCTAAGGGAATGAATTTTTAGGTGGATTTTTTTTTATATCATACCTTTTTTTTTGTAATATCTATGCCAAAGGATGTGTGTAACATCAATCAGGTCAAACTCTATGAACCAAGGAATCCAAAGGGGCGTTGAATCCTAGAAAAAAAGGATATTGTCTCCCTAAGAGTGCTTCCAACCAAGAATCAAGGGACCTTGTCCCCACCTACCTCTACAACGCTCTATTTTGATTAATATCCACTCATGCCATAAACATTCCAAGATCTATATGGGATTGATTGAGATCCCCTTTTTTCCCATTTTTCTCCTCAACTCAAGCAAAGAGATCGATTTCTCAAGATTATATATAAATCTCTAGTCTAGGGAGAATCAAGACATATTTATGATAATAGTGTATTAAGTTTTTTCTCTAAATACTTTTGTTGGAGACTTAAAGCCTTGTTTTCTTGATTTACTATTGATATTGATGGAATAAATATGGTTATGTTTTTAGCCTATTAGATTTTTCTCAAGGTTCTGTGTGCTTCTTGGGTAGGGTCCACTCAAGAGGGATCAAGGACCATGTTGAAATTTCGTTAGTTCTCTTCCTGTTAATTAGTGATTAGTTATAATTTCATTCGTTTTTTAAGATTAATACTATTTTTCATGATTAATTCTTCTTTCTGTTATTTTTTCATTAATTGGTTAGTTTCAATAAGTATATTGTAGAAAGATTCAACAGTCTATTGGAAAACTATTGGGTGTCTTCTCAAGGTTGAGAACCTCAGATATATTCCATTTAATTTTAGTCTAGCTTTGTTGATGCTTCAAAAGACTCATACTATATTTTCATGCTTCTTTTTAGCTTCCTATAGGTGTTTCTTGTAGGATTGTTACAGTTCCTATAGAAACTATACGATTCCTATAGAAATTGTATAGATCTTCTAGAAACTATACAGTTCTTGTAGAAAATGTACAACTTTTGTAGAAACTGTATAATTTGATTGTTTTAGCTTCGAATTTCAATTTATTTTACCTTTTTTTTTCATGAAAATAACAACAAACCATAAGGAGACATATGGATTTCTTTTGATCAAAGGGTTAGGCATAAAGTATCTCATTTAATCCATGCATTAGTTTAACTTCTTTAATTACAACTTTATGTCATACACTAGAAAGAATTCATGTTTTGCATTCAGTTTTCTTTTCATGGTTTAGTATTTTTTATTTCATTCCATCAGAGTAATTTTTTTTTTCTGCAATTTAGATTAGTTTCTCTTCCAATTTAGATTAGTTTCTCTTCCAATTTGGTTTTCTTTTCATTCAAACAATAGTTTAAATATTCTTTCTTTCATTTTAATTTATTGCACCATTTCATACATTTCAACCCTTGATCAATCTCAGACCTATATTACTATCAGTGCATATTGCATATACATTACACAACACCTCTTAAGTTTGTATGAACCCTGGGTCGACAAAGTAAAGTAAGAATACAAGGGTGTAGTAGTATTATTGTTGATATTCCAAGGGCCATCAATTTTTTGCGACGTTTTTAGGGAGGTGCTAAAGTATGCATATCATTTTCCTTTTTGTTTTCTTTTGTGTGACTTGGAGAATTAGAAAAGATAGCTCACTCATAAGGCCAACCTCACTATATAATTTATGTAGTGTTAAATACCAAGTGATTTCACCTTTGAGTGAGTATTGTTATCTCCTTGTCAAACTCTTTTGGATTATGTAAAAAATAGTTTTACTTTATTTAATTTCATGAATGACTTGAACTAAAGATAGGAAATGAAAATTTTTGACAAAAACCCCCACCCCAAAAAACAGGTCCAAGGAATCCTGAGATTGGTCCTGAAACAATTGAATTTTTCTTGGAAAGGGAACCTAGAGAATTTCAATAGTTTAAGAAGAAGGACAATGTCCCTCAACTTGTGCCATGGCCGATGAAGAAGAGATGGTATAAATATTTTATTATTTTCCCATTCAGGAATCCAATGGAGAGACCATGATGAAAAATATTGATCCTTCTTCCTTACCTCATTTTCATGGGCTTGTTTATGAATATCCTTACACTTTCTTGTTTGATTTTGTAGTTATATGTAGGACATATGATTATACTATTGATGAAAAGAAGATAAAAAAATTTCCTTCTACCTTGAAGGATTCATCTCTAAGATGGTTCATAAGCATGGAGGGAAACACTATCACAACTTGGGATCAAATGAAAAATACCTTCAGTGAAAGATACAAAGACTATTGCATAGCAAGGGACACAAGGGATTAGATCTTTAGAATGACTCAAGGACCTGATGAATCTCTAGAAGAATTTGAAGAGAGATTTCAACTAAGCTACAAAAGAGCTCAAAAGTGTACTCTGGACGAAGACTCACTCAAGATTATATTAATTAGAGGTGTAAGAGAGGATATCTTGGAAACATTGAATCTCCTATCCAATAGATATATTTACCAATTTGACTATGATGATATCAAAAGAATATTCAAAAACCATTCAAGATCCTCAAGAAAGAAGGGTAGAAGCAGTAGAGGTGTGTTACCTCAACCTTCTAACCCTACCAAACATATAAAAATGAATTATGAGGGTTAATATAAGATATGAAAAATGATATCTTGCATTCTTTAGCCATGCAAATAGATATTTTGAAAATAAAAAATAAACGAGAGAAAGCATAGAAGGAATTGGCTATCTATTTCCCTAAATGCACTAAGAAACATCCTAGAAATGAGTTCCCTCTAAACCTTATAGATGTTTTTGGTATTTGTGAAGAAAATCATCCAACTAAAAAATTTCCTTCGTTGCCAAGATTGAAAGCTACATTTCGAGGAGCATAGGAGAATGTGGAATCACTATAATTCATCAATCAGAGGAGGCATGGAGCACCAAGACCCTTCCAAACAATTTTGAAATCCAATCATGCTCAACATTTTGGTGCATATAATTCTCAAATTTCTTCTCAACCATGGTTTAATCCCAATCCATCTCCTTAGAAAAACATGAATCCTTGGAAATGTCAAGGACCACCAATTCCTCCTCCATACCAATCCTTTCCTAACATGCCAAAAAAACAAAACCTTGAGTGGCATCTACCACTACAATGATGAAGGCCACAACATTTTTAGAAACCAACATTAATGTCTCCTCCACAACCCAATAAAACTGGTAACAATAGTTTTCCTCTAAGCAACCTCAGCTACTTGCTCAACCTGCTCCAATTTCGAATAACAAGTAAGTTCAACCTATATACAACAATGAAACAACTTATCATAATTACTCCTTAGAAGTACAATAAATTAATCTTATATCAGGAAAAGTCTCACAACAACAACCAAATCTCATAAAATATGTAGAATCTAAGAAAGAAGATATCAACTCACCCCAACAACAAACACATCCCTATCCTAAAAGACTAAATGGAAAAAAAAACGTATACCTTCGAAGAGAAACAACTTCTAGGAGAATTCAAGAGTTTGTGTATAAAAATACCTCTCCTGCAAGCCATCAAGGATGTTCCCATTTTCAAAATATTCATCAAAGAGGAGTGCATCAAAACTCTAGGGAGAAAAATAAAATATTCCCCTACAATAAATGTTATAAGACGAATAGTTGATCTTATTCTTGGAAATTTAATTGTACCTAAATACTTGAATCCAAGAATCCCATTAGTGAATGTTCACATCAACAAAACTTTGATCACAGATACTCTCATATATTTAGGGGATTCCATCAATGTTATGACCAAAGATACTATGTTAAAACGCGACCTTCATGGATTCTTGAGAGATACCCCCATTGTTATTAAACTTGCATATAGATTCACAGTCAAACCTGAAGGGATGTTGGAAGATATAATAATCTCTATTGATTCTTGGGAATATCCTACTAACTTCTTAGCCCTTTAAACCAAGTATAAATTCAATGGGTATCCTCTCATTTTGGGGAGGCCTTGGCTAGCCAAAATAGATGCATACATTGGTTATAGAGAATGCAATGTGACTATAACTGATGGCCTATCCCAAAAAAGATAGTTATTTATCCTCCTTCCCAACCTTTGATAACATAAAACCTTCCTATGTGGTTAGAATAAGAAAAATATCTGACCCAAACAACTACCTATCCCATATACACTATCAACACATCCTTGACTAGTAGCAAAATCTATGAGGGCACCTTCCTTGAAAATTTTCTACAAAACCAATATCTAACTAATGTGAAAACAAGGGGAATAAATGATGAAACCAGATCCAAAATTTCTGCTGTAAATAAAATATAATTATGGACAAACTTATTCACTAATTATATTGAAGACGCATCTATCAAAATCATAGATATCAGCCCTGCAAAAACACTCAAAATATATACTAGACTTACCAACCATCAAGAACAAAAATTATTAGATATGCTAAAAAGAAACATTGAATCTTTTTCATGGGATTATAAGGATATGAAAGGAATCCACCCTTCCATTTGTAATTGCCATATTTACATCAAAGAGAATTGAAAACATGTTAGGCATCCCCAAAGAAGGATGGACCTTGCAATGAAGGATATATTTAAACAAGAACTTAAAAATTTGTTAGATGTCGGATTCATATATCCAATTTCAAATAGTGAGTGGGTCTCTCTCCTAGTTATTATCCCAAAGAAGAATGGGAAATGGAGGATATGTGTGGATTATAGAGAGTTAAACAAAGCCAAAAGGAAGGACCATTTTCCCTTACCCTTCATTGACCAATTTTTGGATGTCTTAGGTGGGAAAGAATACATTTCATTCCTCGATGGATTTAGTGGATACAACCAAATTTAGATTAGTCTTGAACATCAAGACAAAAAAAACTTTACTTATCATTGGGGATCGATTCCAATACTCAACATCTTATTAGAACTCATCCATGATAAATTAGATATCTACATGGATGACTTTGCACCTTATGGAAACTCATTTTATGAAGCCTTAGACAACCTGGATAAAATTCTCCAAAGATGTAGAGAAATGAACCTATCCGTTAACAATGAAAAATGCAATATGATGATGAATGAAGGGATTGTGTTAGTACATCGTTTGTCCTTTAAAGGGATTGAAGTAGACAAAAATAAATTCAAAATCATTGCATTACTTCTTGCACCACTGAAACCAAAAGATATATGAAGTTTTCTATGACATGTAGGATACTACAGGAGGTTCATCAAGGATTTCAATAAGATAGATTCTCCCTTTTTTACCTTTCTATACAAATATGTAGATTAGTGTTGGACTCTAAACTATCAACACACATTTGAAACAATAAAATAAAGACTCTCAACTGATCATGTGCTACAAGGTCCTAATTTGGCTCTTCCATTTCATATTCATACTGATGCATCAGATAAATTTGTAGGCTCAATTTTGGGACAAGATGAATATAACAAACCATATGCAATTTATTTCATAATTAAAAACTTGGCCGGTGAAAATATAAACTACATTGTTATAGAAAAGGAACTTTGAGCAGTAGGTCATGCACTCAATAAATTCATACATTATGTTACAGAGTACAAATTATTTTTCCATACAAATCATGTGGCCATTAGATACATGATGAACAAACTTGACATCAATGGTAGAATGATTAGATGGTTTTTGTTATCACAAAAATTTGATCTAACTATTCTTGATAAGCCTGATAATCATAATATAGTTGCATAATTGTTTTCTAGGTTGACCATTCCTACTAAATAAGGCATTATTGATGATTCATTTCCATATGAGAACCTATTTCCCATATCAACACAAACCCCCTAGTTTGTTGACATAGAAAATTATCTGAAAACATGGAATTTTCCTCGACATTTATCCTACCAAGAAAGATGCAATTTTGTTTGGAAACACTCAGCCTATACTTTGATAATAGGCTAATTCAAACTTTTCCTAGACCAAGTCATGAGGATATGCATAAGAGAATATGAGGTACATGATATCCTTCATTCTCATCATGGTGAATCATGTGGAGGACACAATGCAACAAACAAAAAAACCTATAATATCATACAAGATGGATACTATTGGCCGATCCTGATTTTAAACTAGGGTGACATTGATACCAAACTTGACTTGGTTCTAGGCCACTTAATGAAGGTAAGATTTACAATTGTGGATCTATTGAACTTGATTGCATCAAAGGTGAAAATATGTGTTTATGAATACTTTAATCCAAATTGAATATTAACTTGGTGAATATGTTATTAGTCTCATATATCCATTACTTAATGCATTAATAATCATAATTGCTGAAATAAAACATTCATAAGAAAACATGAGACAAGAGATCATCGAGTTGTTAATAGAGTTCACCGAGACATCTTGGCTACATCTCTGGATCCACTTGGAATAAGAATCATTGTGTTATCCTTCCTTCGAAAGGGATGAAATATTCTCACAAAATGTGGCACATGCTCCTTACGGGGATGAAACCAAGAGAATCCTTCTGATCTATGCATTATCACAATTTGGAACTTGTATAAGCCTTCAGATCTCTTCATTCTCTGCTTCGATTCATTGGTTGATTTCTTAAATCTCTTTGAGATATGCATTCTTGATGCTTTTACCATATTGTATTCAACACCTACAAGCCCTGTCAATCCTACTCTAATACCATTTTATCTGAAACCAAGGTGACACTGATACCAAACTTGACTTGGTTCTAGGCCACTTAATGAAGGTAAGATTTACAATTGTGGATCTATTGAGCTTGATTGCATCAAAGGTGAAAAGATGTGCTTATGAATACTTGAATCCAAATTGAATATTAACTTGGTGAATATGTTGTTAGTCTCATATATCCATTACTTAATGCATTAATAATAATAATTCCAGAAATAAAACATGCATAAGAAAACATGAGACAATAGATCAATGAGTTGTTAACAAAGTTCACCAGGACATATTGGATACGTCTCCAAATCCTCTTGGAATATTAATCTTTGTATTATCCTTCCTTTTAAAGGGATGAAATCTTCTCAAAAAATGCGGCACGTGCTCCTTATAGGGATGAAACCAAGAGCATCCTTAAGGCTCTCACATAAGTGACATTTCTTCAGACACCAGAATGACTACATTCTCTCCATGGAGGGGGCTCAACTCTCCCAATCATGGTGTTTACAGAGAAAAAACATGATTGCTTGTTTTTCTCCTAAAATATCTCTCTCAAATATCTCCTAATGAAGGGGTTTTAAATATTTTTCCCTTGCTCCATAATTCAAGAGACAAGGTCCACAATTTTGGGATCTAATAACAATTCAAGGAAAAAAATGAGAAATAATCTCAACCAACCTTAACTTCCCCTTGAGACTAGGAAACTACTTGGGATATAATGAGGAATACTCCAAAATCAACTCATGGGACTCTCAATTTCCTCTTAAAATTAGGAAAGTAACTTGTGAGGTAGGAATCTCACATAAAACTAATTTCCCCTTAAAAAAAGGAAACTAATTTGTGAGTTTGATTTTATCACTTAATTTTAATTTCCTTTCTACAAATTAAATGAAAAATACATGAGCAGATTATACTAAAAAATAGTAATCATTTTTACAATATGAAGAATTAAACATTCCTTATAAACTTTGTCACCTATCATTACTTAACATTTTAGTTATCTTCTCCATGGTGTGAAAATTAATAAATCCTTGTGTGGAGATCCTCCTGGATCATACCTCCCCAAAAAAATAACTTTTGGTCCTCCAAAAGTATAGACAAAAATTGTGACTTGAATCTTCGCAACCAATTTCTAGGAAGAGTCTTACACTCCACGATGCACTTCCTCACTACTTGATCTGCATAACAAATCCCTTTGAAATACCACACCCTTCTTCTCCTTCACCTTTGTTCTTCAGAATGAGGATGACGATGCCAACACTTGCACAAATGAAAATCTATAGATGATTTCTTGATCTACATAACAAATGTCTCTGAAAAGATGCATCCTTCTTCTCCTTCACCTTTGTTCTTCAGAATGAGGATGTCGATGATGACACTTGCAACAATGCAAATTTGTAGATTACAATACATAGATTACAACTTTTCAAAGTAGTACCATACTTTCTAAGAGTTTTTAAAACACTCATGGATAAGTTTACAATGATTGTCAATATAGGCCTTAGGAAAAAAATTTCCTCTTAATCAACAATGGCTACAAGATCCATTACAATGTTATCAAAAAAGGCCTAGGAAAAAAAATGTATCTCACTCAACAGTGGGTACAAGGCCCATTACAAGGTTGAAACAATAGGCCTAGGAAAAATAATGCCTCTCACTCAACAATGGCTATAAGACCCATTACAATGTTGCCAAAATAGGTCTAGGAAAAACAATGCCTCTTACTCAATAGTGGCTATCATACCCATTACAATGTTACCAACAAGGAGTATAGAGTTTAGGCATAGAAAAAAATGCCTCTCACTCTCATCATCACTTTAAAGAGTGGATAATTATGACCTCTTACATCATTAGCAGTAAGGCGAATACCCCCAACTGTGCACTAGTGGTAAACTCTATGGTTTTTAAACCCCTATTACAAACATGTGAAACATAATACATAAGGAAAATTCCATCATCATAATATTTGTCTCACAGTTATGAGACTTTTGGCCGTAAACATGACCACTTTATGTCGAAGTGTCAAAATGGCCTCTTACCGCACCATCTTGGTTTTCATGCAAGGATCAAAAAATGAAGTTCCTGCAATGATTAAGATCTTATTTCCTTGCTGCAACATTCAAATATCACCATAATATGCAACATAAATTCATACTCTTTCAATTTTCAAAAAGAGGAAAAAATAATAAATGCATGAAAGTTACATTGGTTTTCATGCCAAGGTGCTCAAAGTGTTGCTCAAATATTGGCATATATACCACCAATAGGTCCATCTCATCATTATACAACTTTTGACTATAAAGTCGACCCTGTTCTGAAAGGTGCAACTCTACATTGAAAAATGTGTCATACATTAATGACAAAAGTGGGATTCAACCATGAGCCCTAAAAATATGTTACTCGGATCCAGATTCTAACTACACCAACATATTCATGGAACCGAGTCATGCAAAAATGACTATAATTTCATACAATTCCATCGTTGTCACTTCTAGAACCCCCTAGGTTCTCTGCCTCAAAAAACATGCCATGCATTAATGACAAAAGTGGGCTTTAGTCATCAACCCTAAAAATACGATGCTTGGATCCGAATTATGACTTCACCAGTGGATTCATTGTGAAAAATTGTGAAAAAATGACTGTAATTTCGTCAAATTTTGAAACTATGACTTTTGGGCCACTCTTGGACTCTTTGCCTCAAAATGTGTGCCACAATATTCCATACGACCTACAATAAATGCAACATGCATTGAAGTTTTTTCCCAGTATGAAGGTGCCACGTGGTGTGCCTGGATTGTCCCCACCAGCTACCATTTGTCACTTGCCAAAAGGGACATGTGGGGCTCTGTGGGTGGTGCCATGTGGCATTCCCTGGTGTTTGCACATGGTGGTCTCTAGGTGTACCATGTGGCACTCAGATATTGGTCCAACTAAGTTCGTATTTGGCTGAATCTACTTGACAAATGGCAGGTCATGATTCCACCATGTCAACATGCTCACATCAACACAGTATGAACTGCCACATCATCTTATTGACATGTTGCCACATAGATTTGTTTACTTCAATGTGGCATCCATGAAGTTCCATGTGGCACATTTTTACTAGCCCAAGTGGACCCCAAAAATTCCAAATATACCTGACACGTGGTATCCTATGGTGCTTACATGTCATCTTCTATATGACTACGTCAGTGCCCAATCATCATGTCACGCCATCTATTGTCTTAGCGCTAGGTCAACATACCACTCAGTGCCACGTCAGTGCCATACTTCCAACTGTACCTTCCATGTCATCATACATACTACCATGTCAATTTCTAGTCATCATTCCTCATAACTTACTCATCATCTTTCGTACGACCTGCCACGTCATTGCTACATCAACATGTCGATGTTAGAATGACACATGGACAAATATGGTTCGTCCAATTGGGTTCCAAATAATGAAAAAATGAGTGACACATGGCACTCTCTTGGGATAGCACATCACCCACGTGTCGTCCTCTGTGCCTACCAACTTACCATTATGATGTCATCACTATACAAACTTCGCCAGTTTTGGTTGTTTTTTGAAAATTTCAGATGGCCATAACTCTCGCATCTGGACTCCATTTGAGGTTTCATTTGCACCATTGGAAATATCTTGTCACGCTATTTGAATTTATGTTATTTTCATTGAATTACGGGAAATTTAATTTTTGGCCATTTTTTCCAACTGAGGAGGATCCAACCTCCAATTGAAAATAATTTGGTAGGGTCTTGGTGCTTGGTGTACCACGAAGGTCGGGATGAAGCTTCCAACATTTCCTAATCCACTGGCCACTCATTTGGAAGTGAGTGAAATAGTTGCATGACTTCATGTCTATCTCTCTTTCACTGTAAAGATATTTTCTCTTCTAGTACTTTGCAACACTCTTGGTGTCCCAATATGGTGTTGGTGATGATCTCATATCTTTTCTTGAAGAGTCCTCTGCGTCTATTGCTTTTGAGAATTCTCTTTCACCATTCCCCAATCCTACATATCGAGGTATTCCTTCAACCTCCAATGGTTGAGTGATGAATTGGCCATTAATACCAAGACCTCCTCCTTTATACCCCATCTTCCTCAGAAACTTCAAGCCAATTCCCTTGGTGTTCCTTTCAAAAAATCTAAAATAGGAATCATAATTAATAAGGGAAGGAATTGAACATGTATAATTATTTACCTCCATTCCTTCTTGTAATGCTTGGTAAATTTCTCCTCCTGGTTGGATGAAGTTGTAGATGAGGCTGCTAGGAAACCACCTTGGTTACTTAGTGCCTGGAGAGCTTCCTCTTTTATCTGAAAATATGTACAACTATCAACATTTTCATGACAAGAACCATAATTTTTTAGGGACCTAACCCCTCACGTAGGTAGAATAATATATTTCCATGTAATAAAGGTCAATATTAATAAGGCCTAGCAATAAGGAAGAATAAGTCAAATGTAAGAAGACCTAATAGAAGCTTCTGCTTCTAGAAGGATATTCCTCTAGATTGTTCTTTTGATAGACATATTTAGTATAAATAGGAGTAGATGGTATGAGAAGTTTTGTCTTGGATATTATTTTAATAGATCTCTGCTTTGCTCAAGGTTTCCCCCTCGAAGAGACAAGTAAACATTTCTCTCAGTAATCAAAGTGATCTTTCTGGTGTTATTCTGGTATTATTTTGGTATTATTGTGGTGTTGTTATGGTTATATCATTGTTTATCTACCATTTCTAGCTAATTATTTATGTTCTTCATACTATTTAATATCTGGAATATTACAAGTGGTATCAGAGCACCTTCCTCAATAGAAAATTATGGGTTAAATTTTTTTCAGGGTAGATACATATTATGGCATATTTAAGCTATAGAGATCTGTTGTTACATGCATAAACCCGCGGTCAAGGATTCATACACATAGGAAATACAAGTGGTACTTAAGTGGGCATCTGTTAGCCACCTTGGAAACCCTTGTTGGTACCCCTTCGAGTGGTAGCGCATCAGACAACACCTATATACAAATCGACCTAGATGTCATGAAGCCCTCCATAGATAAGTCACTCGGTCGCCTGACTGTTATAGTTCCACCAAGAAAAACACTCGAGAAGATACTCTCTAGTACCTGGGTAGTCGGGTAGTACAACTAAGGCCACGATCTATACTCTTTAGTTGGTTCCCTGAGATATTGGGTTGAGTACTACTGTTGGACCCCAAAATTATATCAGAGAGCTATAGCACAGGGAAAACCCTCATCTGTAAAACTCTTGAATACCCTAACCCTTGGGATGGAAATAAAAATAGAACATACAATATCTATTGCCGCGCAATTGTGTCTCATGCATTCGGATTGTGAAATTACTACACATTTATTCTTGTTAAGCATTTGGGCATTTCATCATTGCAGTATTCTTCAAATTAGAGTATAACTCCGTGGGAGGAATAAAAAAAATAAAAATAAAATAAAAAAATAAAAAAACGAGTTTGGATCATGTTGGAACAATTATTTGAGACCTATCCCATTACATTTCTCTCTTCTCCCTTATCGCAATCATACCTATCATTTTTCAGAAAAAACAAAATTCTTGTGGACATGACCCCCTTCCAACATCCTTATTTGGGCTTTACCCCATTGGATTCAACTCATCGCCCTGATATTTTTTATACACTTCACCCATAACCCATTTTTTGTGTGGTCCCACCCGCCCCTTTTAGTGTTCCCTCTTCATCATGACCCACACCCGTAGCCAAGACTTGGAAGCTCTCTTCAATGTCTTGCACTCTAATTTCACAGAAACCCAACAATAAGTGAGACAACTCAGTGCCAATATTTCCACCGTCAATAAAAACTTGCATTTCTCCATCAACACCAAAATAGAGGACCTCAAACTAGATCTTGCTACCCAGCTTGAATCTGTCACTACGATGATCTGCACCAACTTGCATATCCATGCAGATATTCCCTCATCTAACCCACCTTTGCAAACCAAAGGTGAAACTTCCTCTCATTCCTAGAATTTTCAACCCCATCACTTTCAGCGTGACCTATGCCTTCCATGTGTGGATGTGACCAAATTTTATGGCTCATATCCCACTAGCTGGGTAACTCAAATGGAACATTATTTCTCTTTGTATGGAATTATAGATGAGTTGGCCAAACTCTGGTATGGTGTTCTCCATCTAGATCAAGAACGTTGGCAATGGTGGTAATGGATTAAAAATGTCCGCCAAGGGTATGTGGCTTGGACACACTTTGTGGCAGAGCTTTATGAATGCTTTGACACTAACACCAACCATTTATGTCGTTTGACCAAGTTGAAACAATATGGCACAGTGGAAGACTTTATAGCCACTTTTGATCGATTGGATTTTCATACATAGGGCATGTCTGATGCTTTTTTCTGAGAATGTTTTATCAGTGGCCTCAAGGATGCAATTTTTGCACATGTTCTCATGGCTCGGCCGTAGAATTGGGTGGACGCTACTAAAAGAGATAAAGAAGAACAACAAGTTGTCTCTTCTCAAAACAAAAAATCCTCCTTTATTCCTCGCATTAAACCGATCACTCCCACTCCTCCTTATACTCCACTGAATATCCATAAATTGACCGAGGCCGAAATGGATGAAATCCAACTCAAAGGCTTTTGTTATAATTGTGATGACAAGCATTTTCCTAGGCACAAGCATAAGGAAACAAATATTTTTATGGCCATCTTGGAGGATATTTCGGAAGATGATGTTGAGGCTTCCCTTGTGTCTCTATCACCTGAAACCACTAACATGACCCTCCCTCAGACCCTCCTGAAGTAGAATCGATCATTTCCCTAAATTCTCTCACTGGCTTCTCTTCTACCCAAACCCTCAAGATAATTGGTTACATTAAGCATAGGAAGGTCATCACTCTTGTTGATATTGGAAGCACCCATAATTTTATTCATCGTTGCATTTCCAAAGAAACTAATTTCTATATCAGTGCCGTCAATAATTTTCAAATCATGATTCCCAATGGCGGGTCCATGAAATGTGGAGGGTGTTGTGAAAATGTGAATCTCCAAATTGGTGAGTACCACATGAAATATCATATGTTTTCTATTGACATGGGTGGTTGTGACATTATGTTGGGTGAAGAATGGCTCATGACTTTGGGTCTCATTCTTATGGATTTTAAGAAATTAACTATGAAATTCAACCAGGAGGGACAAAAATATAAGTTCCAAGGCATCACCATCGGTTCCCCGAAGATCATCAGTTCCCATCGCATGGAAACTATGATAAAAAAAAGATCATTCTGGCATTATTTTCCAACTCCATGCCATGCAAGCCATTGAGACATCCTCTTTGTCGCAGGACCTCCAATCCATCCTCTCTAAACATCAAGTGGTTTTTCCCACTCCCCAGGGACTCCCTCCTTCCCGTAGTTTTCATGATCATTCCATTCACCTTGTCCTAGGAAGACTTCCTCCCAATATTCGTCCCTATCGTCATCCCTTTTCCCAAAAACATGAAACTAAGAAAATTGTTCAATAATTTCTCAACGCAGGTGTTATCTTCCCTAGTATGATCCCCTACTCTTATCCTGTGGTCATGGTCCTTAAGAAATAAGTTTCTTGGCACATGTTTCCTGAATTCCACGCCCTCAACAAACTCACCATTAAATAAAAATTTCCCATTCCTTTGATTGATGACCTCTTGGATGAATTGAGTGGCGCCCAATTATTTACTAAACTTGATCTTTGTTCTGGATACCACCAGATCCGTATGAACAAGGGAGACATTCCTAAGACTTCATTTAGAACTCATGAGGGCCACTATGATTTTTTGGTCATGCCCTTTGGCCTGTGTAATGCTCCCTCCACTTTCCAAAGCCTCATGAATCATGTCTTCCATCCTTTTCTCCGTTATTTTGTCTTAGTTTTCTTTGATTATATCCTCATCTATAGTAAAACTTGGATAACTCATATTTCCCATGTGGATCGAGTTCTCCATCTACTCTCTCAACACCAACTTTTCCTCAAACAATCTAAATGTGCTTTTGGCGCCTCAGAAGTCGATTACTTGGGTCATCTTGTTGGCAAGGTTGGTTTCAGGGTGGATCCTAAAAATATTGAATCTATGCAAGATTGGCCTCACCCAAAGACTCTAAAAAGTTTGCATGGATTTTTGGGTTTAACAAGTTATTATCACAAATTTGTTAAGAATTATGGAAAGATTGCAACACCTCTCACTACTCTCCTTAAAAAGAATTCTTTCACTTGGACTCCAACAACTGCTCAGGATTTTCAAACCTTGAATATGGCCATGTGCACCACTCCATTCCTGTCCCTTCCTAACTTCACAAATACCTTTGTCCTGGAATGTGATGCTTCCGAGAAAGGAATTGGTTTCATCCTTATGAAAGAGGGTTGGACTTTGTCATTTAACAACAAACAACTATCGGAGCGATATTTAGGAAAATCAATCTATGAAAAGGAAATGTTGGCTATTCTACATGTTGTGGATCTTTATCACCCTTATCTGTTGGGGAAACGCTTCCAAATTAAGATAGATCATCAAAGCCTCAAGTATTTTATGAAACAACACCTTTCCTCCCCATAGTAACAAAAATGGGTGACTATCTCTTTGGATATTATTATTATATCATTTATAAGAAAGGAAAATACAATGTGGTTGCCGATGCACTTTCCAGAAAATATGAAGATGAAGGGTCCCTTTTTTCTCTCTCCTTCATTATACTAGATTGGCTCCAAGATGTTCACCCGGAATGGCTACATGATCCCAAAAGTCAGGATCTGATACAACAATTTCATGCCAATTCTCCAGTCTCCCTAGGGTACTCTTGGATCAATGATGATCTTTGATACAAATTCCATTTGTATTTAATTAAACAGTCAAAACTTAAATCAATGATACTTTCTGAGCTTCATGCTACACCCACCGTTGGGCACTCAGGGTTTACCAAAACCTATGACCGGGTCAAATGTTATTTTTTCTGGGATGGTATGAAACATGAAATTTACAATTGTTTTGGCTAAATGTGATGTTTTCCAATGCAACAAGGGTTAAACAGTCAAATATCATGGAACACTACAACTTCTTCTGATTCCACCTGCTATTTGGCGAGATATCTTTATGGATTTTATTGTAGGCTTACCTAAATCAAGCAATAAATTAGTCATCATGGTGGTAGTTGATAATATTTCCAAGTATGCTCATTTATGTTCTCTTCAACACCCATTTACAACCTCCATTGTGGCTCAAATTTTCATGGATCAGATATTCAAGCTTCATGGCATGCCTCATTCTATTGGTTCTGATCGGGACACAACTTTTACCAGCAAATTTTGGCAAGAACTATTCAAGCTACAAGGCACCCAATTGCATCTCATCACAACTTATCATCCCTAGACTGATGGTCAAACTAAAGTTGTCAACAAGTGTTTGGAAACATATTTGAGGTGTTTTTCATCGGAAAGTAAAAATCATTGGGCTCAATGGTTACCACTAGTTAAATGGTGGTACACCACTTCTTACCATACAAATACCCGTATGACTCCTTTTGAATTGATATATGAACAAAATCCACCTTTATTTCTCTCATACTTTCCAGGTGTCTTGAAGGTCCAGGTGGTTGACCAAATGCTTACAGTTCGAGAGGCTATTCTCCATACCTTGAAAGAGAATTTGGTCATGGCCTAGAATCGCATGAAGCAACAAGAACATCAAGGTCACTCTAAACGTTAATTTGCAGAAGGAGATCAGGTGTTTCTTCGATTGCAACCTACCAAGAACAATTCCCTCAAGGCTGAACATTGTCATAAAATGGAGCCCAAATTTTATGGTCCTTATACCGTTCTCAAGAATGTGGGATAGGTGGCCTATCGATTATCTTTTACCATTCATTATAAGATCTATCTTGTTTTTCATGTTTCCTGCTTAAAGAAAGTGATTGGAACTAAGTGCCAAACTCAAACCAACCTTCCCGAGTTAGATGAAGAAGGTTGCATTTGGATACAACCACAAGCATTTTTGGACCAGTGTGAACATCGTCTACGTCAAAAAACCATCAAGGAAGTGTTAGTCCAGTGGAAAGATACAACTCCAGCAGATTCCACTTGGGAACCAACTACCATTCTACAAAAAATTCGTCATCCCAAGCCTTGTGGACAAGGTTGTTTTTAAGGGGGAGGACATGTTAGGGACCTAACCTCTCACATAGGTAGAATAATATATTTCCATGTAATAAAGGTCAATATTAATAAGGCCTAGCAATAAGGAAGAATAAGTCAAATGTAAGAAGACCTAATAGAAGCTTTTGTTTCTGGAATGATCTTCCTCTAGATTGTTCTTTTGATAGACATATTTAGTATAAGCAGGAGTTGAGGGTATGAGATGTTTTGTCTTGGATATTATTGTAATAGATATCTACTCTGTTGGAGGTTTCCCCCTCGAAGAGGCAAGTGAACATTTCTCTAAGTAATCAAAGAGCTCTTTCTGTTATATTATGGTATTATTTTGGTATTATTGTGGTGTTGTTCTGGTTATATCATTGTTTATCTGCCATTTCTAGCTAATTATTTATGTTGTGCATACTATTTAATATCTATAATATTACATAATTAGTATACTTTACATGCCCACAAGTTGATTTGGTCTTGGAGGGACTTTTTTCCTCCTCTGTAGTGGAATATTCTCCAACTTGTTCCTCCACATGATTCTCTAACATGAGTCTCAATTTATGATTCTCATCCTTTACAACTTGTAGAAGCCTTCTGACCTATGCATTCTCTTCCTGGATGCATTGGTTGATTTATTTATTCTCTTTGAGCCATGTATTATTTGATGATTTTCCCATCTTGTCTTCAAAACCTACAATCCCTGCCAATCCTGCTCTAATACCACTTGATCTGAAACCAAGGTGACATTGATACCAAACTTGACTTGGTTCTAGGTCACTTAATGAAGGTCATATTTACAATTGCAGATATATTGAACTTGATTGCATCAAAGGTGAAAATATGTTATTATGAATACTTGAATCCAAATTGAATATTAACTTGGTGAATATGTTGTTAGTCTCATATATACATTACTTAACGCATTAATAATAATAATTCCATAAATAAACATGCATAATAAAACATGAGACAGTAGATCACAAAGTTGTTAATGGAGTTCACCAGGACATCTTGGCTATGTCTGCATATCCTCTTAGATTATGAATCATTGTATTATCCTTCCTTTGAAAGGGATGAAATATTCTCACAAAATGTGGGACATGCTCGTTACAGGGATGAAACCGAGAGAAGCCTTAAGGCTCTCACATAAGTAACATTTCTTCAGACACTATAATGAATACATTCTCCCCATGGAGGGGGGCTTAACTCTCCCAATGATGGGGTTTACATGCCATAAGCATGATTGCTTGTTTTTTTCCTAAAAGAGCTCTCTCAAATATATTCTAATGATGGGGTTTTAAATAATTTTCTCTTTCTCCATAATTCAAGAGACAAGATCCACAATTTTAGGATCTAATAAAAACTCAAGGACAAAAATGAAAAAGCATCTCAACCAACCTTAACTTCCCCTTGAGACTAGGAAACTACTTGGAATATAATGAGGAATAATCCCAAACCAACTCATGAGACTCCCAACTTCCTCTTAAAATTAGGAAACTAATGTGTGAGGTAGGATTCTCACATAAAACTAATTTTCCCTTAAAACAAGTAAACTAATTTGTGAGTTGGATTTTATGACTTAATTTTAATTTCCTTTTTACAAATTAAATGAAAAATAAATGAGTACATTATGCTAAAAAATATTAATCATTTTTACAATATAAAGCATTAAACATTCCTTCTAAACTTTGTCACCTATCATTAATTAACATTTTAATGATCTTCTCCATGGTGTGAAAATTAATAAATCCTTGTGTGGATATCCTCCTAGATCATATGCTACATAGATATTATCAACAATACACTTCACATTATGGTGAATTTCAAAGAATGGGGAAGCATACAAAGAGGAATGAGATGCATTTGTAGCCTCAAGTATCAGTGGAACCATTTGACAAGTGGGGCATGGAATTTATCAGCCCAATTGATCCACCATCATGGAAGAAGAAGAACATAATTGTATGCAATGACTATCTAAAAAAATGGGTTGAAGTAAAATCTATGAAGGATTACACATAAAAAAACGTAGTTTCAATTCTCCAAGAATGCATATTCTCAAGGTTTGGTTATCCAAGAGAGATAGTCATAGAACAAGGACATCAGTTTACATACAAAATTATTGAATAAATAATGAAGGAACATAAAATCCTCTATAGGAAATCAACACCTTACCATCCAAAATAAAATGGAGAGGCTGAAGTCACCAACCAAGAGATGGAAAACATTCTCACCAAAAAAGTGAGCATGAACAAGAAAAAATGATCAAAGAAACTCACAGAAGCATCATGGTCACACAACATCACATGGAATACTATCATCGGGCTCACACCCTTTGAGTTAGTCTATGGTAATAAATGGATGCTCCTTATTGATTTTGAATACATGTAGCATCCCCAGACCCCTGCTAGGAAATTCCACATGAAAATTTCGACTCTGATACAAGTTTAATTAACTAAAATACTCTGCAATTGCACAGATTAATGTAGAATAACAACATATATATATACATATATATATATATATATATANACATAATTTACAGGAAAATTCCATGAGAATAAATGCATATATATTAACATAACACATAAATTAACACATGGTAGACACTTATATTTAGTAAAAATAACACCAATTATGTGCATACCTTCCATGTTCCTCCCAACATTAGACCACACCACTCATAAACTCGCAGCAGTGGGTCACCCCTGGAGTGGGGCTAAAACTCCACCTGGGTAAATGATTTCTAGCCAGGATAAGGTCTCTCTTATAGCATATAAATTCATAAAAAGATTCCAACTCAAATAATATCCTACAGTTACGCATTCCCCACATGCCTTTCCCACCCTAGAAAGTGTGCCCCTTCTCTACTCAACAGTCCTTAGACTACCCCACTTCCCTTTCGAGGCTTCAACAACATGTCAGACAAAAGTCTCATAGCCTTGTAGTTTCAATTTGGAACTTTGGGAAATCAATTCCCAAAAATTCTCTCACCTGTAGAGAATTCTCATGGACATGAAAACCCACTTCTTCAATGTCCCATGGGCCTAACAACCCACCTCTTCAATCCAGATCCAAAGCTCCCTAGGTATAGGTATATGTACTAGCAGCATGAAGGTGTTGAGGATAGTAGTATGGAGGTGGTGAGGTGAGAATGAATATGGAAATATTTCCAAAAGAACTAAATCCCCCCAATTATATTTTCATGTTCCCACCTTGACACTTGTCATGTTGGGAGCTAGCTTGGGTCCACATGGAATATGTTTCCCAACATAGGGACTTCGGATATACAAAATATCCATACTTTATACATAATATTTTTAGGAATATTAATAAAATATTCCTTTGGGATTAATCCCCCTAGTTTATCCCCTTTTATCCCCAAAATATTATGGTTTCTCTACAACAATGATGCAGTTTCATTAAAAATTGAGTGTGATTACATTTTACAAAAAATAGGCTCAATGGCCTTTCATCTTTCGGCTCATGAACCTAATAACCACATAGACACTATGGCCTAAAAATACATACATACAAAGGCACTTTGGTCCCAAATTTTCCTATCTCACCAACCTATATGTATAATTACATTTATATTTACAATGGGGTTCATCCTAGGGGTATTACATTCCTGTCCCCTTATTTATGTATTGTCCTCAGTGCAGTATATACACATATACAATCAAAAGTTAAAAATTCCTCAAACAGATGCAAATACTCTTCCCGCATAACATCCTGATGACCGTACCAGGTCCATTGGACCTTTACTATCCCTATAGCTTGGTTCTGCAGTTTCTTGATCTTCTAGTCCAATATGAAAACTGGTTGCACTTGAAAGTCACCTTCTTTGTCCACCAAAATCACATTCCAATCCATGACATGATTAGCATCAGGTACATAATTTTCAAGCAATGATACATGGAACACATTGTTGATTAATTGGCTTGGTTGTCATTGATGTCAACCCTTGATGAAAGTCTGGTAGCACAAAGGTTTGGGTAATGGACCCACGTTTGTTTGATGGATAATGGTATGAGTTTTGATATATTTTCAATAAATACTATTTTATATGGATAGTACATGTCATGCCATTTCCAGTGGAATGTGGAACGTCACATAACTTCTCACAGTTAGAGAGTTATGGCCATGTGAAGTTGGAGAACCCTCATGAGTCATCTAGAAGCCCCAAAAGGTCAAAGTAGTCAAAGTGGTTGCAAATAAAAATTTATTTAAATAATAAAGTGAAGTGATGAGTGTACTATAAGTCAAATTGGATACAAAATAAATTATTTAAATAATAAAGAAATTACTAAGTGGACAAGTGGTTAGAAGTGGGTTAGCCCTAAAATAACAAAAGTGGGTTAAGATGGTTAGAAGATAATTTAAATACTAAAGTGAAGTGAGGGGTGTATTATAAGTCAACGTGGATACAAAATAAATTATTTAAATAATAAAGTTAATGGACAAATTACTAAGTGGACAAGTGGTTAGAAGTGGGTTAACCCTAAAATAAGGAGAGTGGGTTAAGATGGTTAAAAGGTAACCCATTGAGAAAGCTACATGAAAGTATAAATAAGAGGAAATGATCTCTCATTTTAAACACACTTGAGCAGATTGAATATCTACAAGTGATTGAGGTAACCAAACGATATCTAAGCCAAATTTAGAGGGAAGGTGAAGTAAAGAAGGTCAAAATTCAAGGGAGGATAAATTCTTTTGATGATGTTTTCTAAGGTATGTTATCAACAGGTCATCTCACCATTTTCGCAATAATCATTTTTCTAGAATGATTCAGACTGTGAAATTGGGAGGCCATTGAGGAAACATATCCATGTATCTGTGATACAAATTTTAGCTTGTCGGTCATTGTATTTTTGTAGTTACACTCCGTGGAAAATAGGGTTTGTGGCTAGTCCTAAAACTAGTCTAAAACAAGTGTTTCGGGTAAAAACGTCATAAATTATTCATAACAGATCAAAATTCAGTAAGACAAAATGTATTGGTTAGCGTACAGTCTGTATTATTATATTTACAATTTCAAATCCATACAACACATATTTTGTGCGGGGAATGCTCTAGAAGTTGGCTCCTAGAATAAACCATAATTCAATAAGGTATGCCATTTTTTCTATAACTCCTTTTCTTAGAGGTTCCAAGTAGTGAAATCTGGAGGAATTGCACAAAATACAATGAAGAACATTGTGCACTATTTTTAGATCTTTATTCATTACAGGTACATAGTTATGATTATTGCAAGGTAGGGTTGTTGATTAATCCAAAATTAGTCACGTGAGAATAAAATAAAGTTTGATGAAAATGATAATCTCTTGTTGTTAAAGTTAAGGAAGGTTTGCAAGTATGTGATCATATACACCAGGTCTATTAGAGAGTTACAAATCAAATTTGGATGATGAAATTGATGAGGGATTTTGGTTGAGGTACATGTTGGGTACATGGTTGAGACAAGTAGTTGATGAGTTGGCACATACATGAGGTGTATAGTTGATGATATTGGTACATCTTGATGAGTCATAGTGTATGTGTATGCTTTCTTATTTGTTCATTTTTTTATTTACTCTGAACCTATAGNTTTGGTTGAGGTACATGTTGGGTACATGGTTGAGACAAGTAGTTGATGAGTTGGCACATACATGAGGTGTATAGTTGATGATATTGGTACATCTTGATGAGTCATAGTGTATGTGTATGCTTTCTTATTTGTTCATTTTTTATTTACTCTGAACCTATTGGATGATAATGGTACATTGATATAACACTTGGATTTTATGGATTTGATTGCTCTATTACTTATTCACCCCCCCTCTCAATAATCCAACAATTGGTATCAGAGAAGTTTCCTTCAGAAATCAGTTTAACCAATGAAAGGTAGATCATGGAGAGAAACAACATGTATAAAAATGGAATACCACAATTTCGTGGAAAAAAGTATGAATTTTGTAGCAGAAGGGTGAAAACATATATACAGGAACATGGATTTGAAATTTGGCAATCAGTTGTAGATGGATACAAATAACCAACAGTTCCACTGACAAATGAAAGAGCAATAAAACACGGGAAAAATAATTCCAAACCCAAAAAATGCATTTCTAAATGGTCTATGTGAATCAATATACACCAAAGTTATACATTGTAAATCTGCTATAGAGATTTGGGAAAAGATTCAAAATATTTATGAAGGATATTCAAAAGTCAAAGAAACAAATCTTCAAACTTACAGAGGTCAGTTCGAACAACTAAAGATGAAGGAATATGAGAATATTGCAGCTTACTTCTTACGAGTCGATGAAACAGTAAATCCAATCATAGGATTGGTATAAGAAATTAAAGAATCTGTAATTGTTAAAAGGGTACTAAGATCTCTTCCTATGAGATTTGATCCTAAGATATCAACACTAGAAGAAAGAGAAGTTCTATACTCAATAAGCATGGACGAACTACATGGAATATTCATAGCATATGAAATGAGAACTGAACAATAAAATCCCGATATAAAAGAAGCATATTTCAAAGCATCTAAAAGGCCAAATAAAAAGGGAAAGAAAAAGAAAAAGAACATAGCAACAACAGTGACATCTCGAAAGATGATGAATAAATGACCAACTTTGTCAGAAGATTGAACAAGGGAACTAATGACAGATATAAATTTAAGTTTCCATTGATTTGTTTTGATTGTGATGGTATTGGTCATTTTGCTAACAAATGTCCTTATAAGAAAAATAAGAGGAATGATGAATATTACTCAAATAGAAAACAAACATATAAAGGAAAAAGAACCACAAAGAAAGATTTCAAGAAAAGCTTATGCACTAACGAAGACATCTCCTCATCAAATGAACATGAATTCAGTCACAGTGAGACATAAATAGTTTTATTCATGGCAATAGAAGACTCTGATAAAGAATACATTGAAGAAGAATATGAAGAGGCATAATTTGACTAACGAGAATAATTTGTGTGTGCCATAGAATTTATAAGAAGAGAAAAGAAGAAAAAAAAAGAAGCTACAAGAAGAACTAGACAAGAAAGAAGACACTTGGGAACTAGAACCAATGATAAAAAAATTGAAGGTTCAAATAGAAGAAGATAAAAGAATTGAAGAAGCACTCAAATAACAACTATAAGAAAGAGACATGATCATTGAAAATTTGGAGGCAGGGATTGTCACATTAATAAAGGATATTCAAAAGAAAAATATGCAGAACAACTCAAAATTTTTGGATAACATTATCAGCAGTCAAAATCCTCATCATGACAAGTCTGGACTTGGATACAATCAGACAAAAAAGGGATCAAGCTAAAAAACAACAAAACAAGAAACATATCCAAAAATCTATGCAGAAACAATCAAAGGGGATAGGAAGACCTACAAGGAATATTACAGGAACACTCCTCCACCGAGAAGATTCATATTTTAGAATCAATGACCGACAAAAATAGATAGGTGTCAAGAAGAAGAAGGATTCATAAGAGTAACTCCTTTCATAAGATCTCCAACTCCTAGGCATTAAACTATATTTTTTGGTTTATGTTATGCATGCAATAATTTTTGACATAAAGATGTGAATTGCATATCTAACAGCAGGAACATAAACAACTTTGAAAGTCATACACAAAAGGGTTATCCAAGAAGGCCTAGTGAAACACAAAGAAGAAGTTACAACATGTTTGAATAATTGAGCACTGAAGTGGAATTCTACAAGTGTAACAAATTTGGAAACATTGCCAAATATTGCATACTGAAAGTCCCTCCTATAGAACCACAACAGAACAACAACAGTCACAGACAAGAACCTAAGATGGATAAGAAAGAAGAATCGGTATAGAAATGAAGAATGCACACACGCTCTACAAGCTAAGAAAAATAAACGTGGTTGGTATGTTGACAGTGGCTGTTCAAAACACATGACAGGTGATCAAGACAATTTTCTTACATTAAAAAAGGAAAGAGATGGATCAGTCTCCTTCGGAAATGATGATTCAGCTAAAATCATTAGAAAAGGCACAGTCAAAATTGGAAACAAGAATACCAAGGACTAAAATGTTCTACTAGTATAAGATATGAAACATAATATTATAAGTGTAGGTCAAATGTGCGACCAAGTTCATAAAATTAATTTCGATTCACAGAAGTACGAGATAAGAAAAGAAGGTTCAGGAAAATTGATTGCAACAACTGCAAGAACTTCAAGCAACATGTATGTACTAAGTGAAATTGGAAATTAAAAGTGTTGTCTAGGAAATGAGGATGAAGGTTGTCTATGGCAAAAAAGAATGGGTCACATACACTTTGACAACCTTTTCAAAGTCAGCAGAAAAGAATCCATTAGAGAAATGCCCCAGATCACGAAACCAACCAACACTTTATGCAAACATTGTCAACAAGGAAAGCAAGCAAAGACTAGGCTCAAATCAAAAGGAATACTCAACAACAATACCACTGGAAATTGTGCATATTGATCTAGTTGGACCAACTAAAACAAAGGGTTTAAAAGGTGATAAATACTTTATGTTATTAGTTGATGATTATACAAGAATGACTGCAGTTTTCTTTCTCAGGAATAAGTTAGAATCTTTTGAAAACTTCAAGGTCTACAAGGAAATGGTTGAAAATGAAATGGATTAAAAAATAAAATGTTTGAGATATGATAATGGAGGAGATTTCACTTCAGAGGAATTTATGGACTACTGCAAAAAACATGGAATAAAAAGGAAATTATCCTTTGCTAGGACACCTAAACAAAATGGAGTTGTTGGAAGAAAGAATAAGACAGTACGGGAAATGGCTTGAACAATGGTAATGGATTCCAAATTGACAGATACTTTTTGGACACATACAATGCATACAATAGTTCACATTCAAAACAAAGTAATTCTCAGAAACAACACTGACAAAAATCCCTACAAGCTATGGAAAGGAAGACCAGCAAATGTGAAGCACCTTAGAGTATTTGAAATAAAATGATACATCAAAAGAGAAGATGGCAGAATGGGAAAGTTTGACTCTCATGTGGACAAAAGAGTACTTGTTGGTTACTCAAGTATAAGAAAAACATACAAGTGTTAAAATCTGAGGTTGAACAAATTTGTGGAAAGCATCAATGTAACAATTGATGAAACAGGTGGATACGAATTAAAGGAAGAAGAAAATGAATCAATGGAACAACGTTGTGAAGAAGAAGCAGAAGATGAAGAAGAAGTAGAAGGGGAATATGAAGAGGATCAGACAAAATTAGAAGAGAAAGTTTAGCAAGTGCCTCAAAAGACACCTAGAAAACGAGTACAGAAGAATCATCCTTCATATCATATTATTAGAAACAAAGATGTAGGAGTTGAGACTAGAAAAAGAATCTGTTCGCCAGAACAAATGTACCTAGCACTCTTAGATACGATTGAACCAAACAGTTTTGAAGAGGCCAGCAAGGATGAATTCTGGAATAAGGACATAGATGAAGAGTTGGATCAAATAGAGAAGAATGACACTTGGGAATTGGTTCCAAGACCAAAGAATAAGAATGTGATTGGCACAAAGTGGGTATTCAAAAATAAATTGAATGAAGATGGAAAAGTTACAAGGAACAAAGCTAGATTGGTATGTAAAGGATATGCACAAGTTGAAGGAATCGAATTTGAAGAGACATTTGCCCCAGTTTCCATAATGGAAGAAATCTGATTGCATTTATCTTATGCATGCTCCAAGAATATTAAAGTGTATCATTTGGACATGAAATCATCTTTTCTGAATGGGAAAATTGAAGAAGAAGTCTACATCGAACAACCAAAAGGATTTCAGTTGTCAGAGAACGCAAATTATGTGTGTAAATTGAAGAAAGAATTGTATAGTCTAAAAACGGTTCCTAGATCATGGTACTCTAGTATAGATACATATCTATAGCAAGAAAGGTTTAGAAAAGGAAGTGCAGACAACAACCTCTACATCAAGGAAACTCAAGATAGTATTTTATTAATTGAAGTTTATGTTGATGACATTATTTTTGGAAGTACTGATGACAGGTTAAGCCAGAAATTTGCAAAGGATATGCATAATGAATTTGAAATGTCATTACTTGGAGAACTATCCTTCTTTTTGGGTCTTCAGATATGTCAAAGAAACCAAGGAATTTTTATTTCTTAAACTAAGCATATTAGATAAATGCTAAAGAGGTTCGGAATGGAATACTGCAAACTAGTTATGACTCCTATGCAAACCAATTGCAAGTTGAGAAAATATGACGATTCAAAGTCTACAGAACAGAGGAGATACATGTCAATGATTGGTGGCTTACTATATGTGACAACATCTAGACCAGATGTAATATAGATAGTTGGATAGGTGGCAAGATTTCAAGCAACACCAAAGGAATCACATGTATTAGCAGTGAACAGGATTTTCAGATATCTCAAAGGAACATAAGAGATTGGATTATGGTATAAAAAAGGAAAGTATTTATCATTTATTTCCTACACAGATGAAAATTGGGCAAGTTGCATTGATGACGGACGAAGAATCAGTGGAGCAACGTTCTACTTGGGTGAGTGTTTAGTATCATGGATAAGAAAGAAACAATCATCAGTATCCTTACCTATAGCCGAAGTAGAGTATATTGCAGTAGAAGCATGTTGTACATAGGTTCTATGGATGAAACAAACTCTGAAAAATATATAATTTGAGTATGATGAGCCCATTCCAATATATACTGATAATACAAGTGTCATCAGTATCTCAAAGAACCCAGTGATGCACTCCAAGATGAAGCACATTCCAAACAAGTATCAATTTCTACAGGAACAAGTTGTAGACAATATCATCAGAGTTGAATATGTGGGCACAAAAGAACAAGTGGAAGACATCTTTACAAAACTGCTTCCACGAGAAGCCTTTGAGTATCTTCAGTAGAGACTCAGAGTAATTTCTACTCAAAAAATGAATGATTTTGAAGGCTTATCTTATATGTCTTAGATTTACACTAGGAAGCACCATAAAGAGGACAATTCAGGTTGAGAGATCATTTTTAGAAAGATTTCAGCCAGGGGGAGCAGCCCCGGATGGAAATATACATTTTCCATTCATGACAAAGGGGGAGAGATTTATCATATTCAAAGGTAAATTCTTGGAGAAAGAGAACAAAGGCATGGTTCCAGGTGGAGTGATGGTCACAAGGGGAGAATGAGTAATTTGAACTCAATATTGTATCAGAGTGTTTCCATCAATTCCAAAGGGGGGTATTTTTTATTAATGTGGTTGGTTGTCATTGATGTCAACCCTTGAAGAAAGTCTAGTAGCAAATTATGGTAGCACAAAGGTTTGGGTAATGGACCCAAGTTTGTTTGATGGATAATGGTATGATTTTTGATATATTTGCAGGAAAGACTATTCTATATGGATATTACATGTCATGCCATTTCCATTGGTATGTGGAACGTCACATAACTCTTCACGGTTAGAGAGTTATGGCCATGTGAAGTTGGATAACCCTCATGAGTCATCTAGAAGCCCCAAAAGGTAAAAGTACTCAAAGTGGTTGAAAAGAAGAATTTATTTAAATAATAAAGTGAATTGGTGAGTGCACTATAAGTCAAATTGGATACAAAAGAAATTATTGAAATAATAAAGAAATTACTAAGTGGGCAAGTGGTTAGAAGTGGGTTAGCCTTAAAATAAGGAAAGTGGGTTAAGATGGTTAGAAGGTATTTTAAATAATAAAGTGAAGTGATGAGTGTACTATAAGCCAAATTGGATACAAAATAAAGTATTTAAATAATAAAGATACTGGATAAATTACTAAGTGGACAAGTGGTTAGAAGTGGGTTAACCCTAAAATAAGGAAAGTGGGTTAAGATGGTTAAAAGGTAACCCCTTGAGGAAACTACATGAAAGTATAAATAAGAGGCAATGCTCTCTCATTTTAAACACACTTGAGAATATTGAATATATACAAGTGACTGAGGTAACCATAGGATATCTAAGCCGAATTTCATAGGGAAGGTGAAGTAAATAAGGATGGAATTTAGGGGAGGATAAATTCTTTTGATGATGCTTTCTAAGGTATGTTATTTACAGGTCATCTCACCATTTTTGCAATAAGTTTTTTTATAGAATGATTCAGACCGTGAACTTGGGAGGCCATTTCATAAACATATCCAAGTAGTTGTAATACAAATTTTATCTTGTGGGTCGTTCTATGTTTGGAGTTACACGCCGTGGAAAATAGGGTATGTGGCTAGTCCTAAAACTAGTCTAAAACAAATGTTTCAAGTAAAAATGTCATAAAGTCTTCATAACATATCCAAATTAAGTAAGACCAAATGTATTGGTTATAATAAAGTCTGTATTATTATGTGTACAATTTTCAGATCCATACAACAAATATTATGTGCAAGGCACGCTCTACAAGTTTGTTCTCTAGAATAAGCCAAAATTCAACAAGGGATGCCATTTTTGCTATAACTCCTTTTGTCAGAGGTTCCAATTAGTGAAATTTGGAGGAATTGCATAAAATACATTGAAAAACATTGTGTACTAGTTTCATATATTTATTCATTATAGGTACAGAGTTATGATTATTGCAAGTTAGGGTTGTTGATTAATCCAAAATTAGTCATGTGAGACTAAAGTAAAGTTTGATGAAAATGTTAGTCTCTTGTTGTTAAAGTTAAGGAAGATTTTCAGTTATGTGATCATATACACTAGGTCTATTACAAAGTTACAAATCAGATTTGGATGATGAAATTGATGAGGGCTTTTGGTTGAGCTACATGTTGGGTACATGGTTGAGACAAATAGTTGATGAGTTGGCACATACATGAGGTGTATAGTTGATGATGTTGGTACATATTGATGAGTCATAGTGTATGTTTATGATTTCTCATTTGTTCATTGTTTATTTACTATGTAACTATTAGATGATAATGCTACATTGATATAACACTTACATTTTATGTATTAGATTGCTCTATTACTGATTCACCCCCCCTCTCAGTAATCCAACAATGTATACACCTTGATGCAGGTAAAGAAAGCATGTATTCTATAGGATCAATCCTCTATAGGATTTCAAACGACCCACCATAACGAGCTGTCAGTTTTGAACAACTTCCCTACTTCAGGGAACTTCTCTTGTCCTTTACTTTTAATAACACATGATCACCCACTTTGAACTCTTTGTGAGGCATTCCCTTATTATAATAATTTTTCTTATGTATTGGGGAACCTTTAAATTCTATTTTATTTTCACCATTTTGTCTTCCATTTCCCTGAGTAATTATGGCCAACCACTTCTCTGTCTATTGGGTTGTCCCATCTCACTAGTGTGTTTCACTTTATTCCATAAAGTGCCCCAAATGGACTGATCTTTATAGATGTTTGATACCCATTGTTAGAAGAAAAATCCACCAAATGAAAATAATCCTCCCATTTGGATGGTTCATCCATCACATACATCCTTATATCTCTTCTATCACCAGATTCACCCTTTTTTCTCCCCATCTAACTATGGATGATAAGTTGTGCTAAAATTCAGATTTTTTCCAAATCCCTTGAATAATCCCTTCCAAATATTTTATGTAAATTTGGGATCGTTGTCAGATACATTTTTCTTAGGAACACCATGTAGCCTAGAAATTTCTCTCATATAAATATCGACAATGTTGGTTTCCTTGTGAGTGAGCTTCACTCGAATAAAATGGGAATCTTTAGTAAGATTATCTACCACTACCATGATAGAATCATGTTGCTTGTTTGTTTTGGGAAGCTTGGTGATGAAATCCATTCTTACAACCTCCCATTTCCACTTAGGAATGGGAAATGGTTGTAACAAACTAGCTGGATGTCTATTCTCAGCCTTGACATTTTGACATTCCAAACACCTGGCAATAAAATCAATAACTTATTTCTTCATACCTGGCCAATAATATTGGCTCTTGACAAAACAATATTTTAGGGTAACCTGGGTGCCTAGAATAAAGCACATTATGCATTTCTTTTAATATCATATTTTTCAATTCTTGAAAATTTTGGCAGATAAATGTTTCTTCTGTACATGAGAATTTCATTCTCTTTTAACTAAAAATTCTTAATTTTCTGCTGCAAAATACCTTGTCGTAATTTTTCCTTTAATTTCATGTACCGTAGGTATGATTTTGTAGCCTCTAAATTTTTGTTCTTTCAAATATGATATGTAAATGATAATGGCTATAGCATGCATCTCATGCACTCTCTTGCTAAGTGTTGTTAAATTTGGCAACATCGACAATCGTTCTCCAATGAGAGGCTATATGGGACACCCTGAGGCTAGCCAGGGAAATTTGGAGAATCAACCAGTCTTGTGAGCTATTGAAAAAATCCAGGGGGAACGTACAACCTCCGTGAGTCAAACCAAAAGTTAGGACAAACGAGATGCTATGTGATTCTAATGCAAAAGTCAGGGGTAACGTACAACCTCTGTGAGCATAGATAGTCTAGTGCAATAGTCAGGGGGAACATACAACCTCTGTGAGAATAGACAGACTAGTGCAAAATTCATGGGGAACGTACAACCTCTTTGAGCCTAGTCAAACCTTGTGAGCCATGAGAAAAAGTCAAGGAATCTAGCAAAATTTAGGTTGGATATAAAATTCCTATGAGCTAGAAACAAACTATATTCCTAATATTGCAAATGATATAAATGTATTGATCTAGTGTGTTGGCATTGTTATGACCTGCTAATTTGTATTAATTTTTCCCAAAGAGTCTTGTCCTTGTGCTATTTTTCCACTCAGACTTTCAATTTTTTTCACCAGCTACGTCAAGCTCCCATCACCTAAATCCTTCACTCAACTGATAATCCAAAATAGTCATATCCTCCATGAGTTAAAAAAAATTGGTGAATATCCCAAACCTATACCTAGCCTTAACACTTATCTAAATCCCTTAGTTTCATCACTTCTTTCATTTTTACCCTTATTTTCATATTCACGTTGAAAATAAAAAATATGCCTTTTATTAAGTACCCTTATCCTATCCACAAAGTCATGTGTTAAGCCTCATATGCCCAAAGTCTTTAGAAAATAGAAAAAAATGTTTATTATTAATATAAATATTTTTATATTAAAATATTTCAATTAATATTTGATCAAATATTTAATTTGCAGCATCACGTCAAATCATGGGTACAAATCTCAATTTATAATGTGGAAAATTCAAAGGTTGGATGGAGGTCGCACATACATATCAGGGATTGAAGTAGCGAGGAGGTTAATTATGTGAAGGCGGGTCAAGGAAAACTACCGTGGTTATATTAAAATATTTCTATTAATATTTGATCAAATATTTAATTTGCGGCATCACATCAAATCATGGGCACAAATCTCAATTTATAATGTGGAAAATTCAAAGGTTGGATGGAGGTCGCACATACATATCGGGGATTGAAGTAGCGAGGAGGTTAATTATGTGAAGGCGGGTCAGGGAAAACTACCGTGGTTTATTTGGTGGACACGTTTTTTTACGTGGAGCACATCGAAGGTAAAAGTAGTTTGGATTAAACCACTCCAGCCCAAGGCCGATGTAATAAATGCACCATTTATCATATGTTTAATGTGCGACATTTTTCTAGGGGTGCATTTCAACAACAATTATGGAATTTCTAATAAATAAAATTCCTCACGGTGAAAAGGTTTTACAGAGGTAAGATTTAAGAAATTAATGTTTATTTCCATGAAAAAGATTTAAATGGGAAGATGCACGTGAACGAAGACTTGGATAATTCTTTATCCAAAGATTTAAATGTTTTTTCATGGTGAAACGGTAAATTGGAAAAACATAACACAGTAAATTTTTTTCATGTGAAATGATAACAATAAATGTTTTTTTATAGTGAAATGGTGAATTGGGAAAAACAAGACATGGTTTTAATGAACCACGTGCATGAATTAAATTATGGAAATTTAATTCTACAGGATAGAAAATATTTGGGAATTAATTTTGATTTCAAATATATTATTCCCAAATGCTTAATGAGAATATGGATAAAGGAAATTATATTTGAAAGAGTATGAGTGACATTTCAAAGAGAACATGACAGAGGAAGGAGCTGGAGCGTCAGAGGAATTTGCAGGGGTCATGAAATATTTTTTCTGAAAACGGTCATTTGTAATCATTGTAGAAGTTGTAACGTTTCATTTCAGATATTGTAATTGGTTGCACACTGGAAGAACTCGAATTGTATAAGTATTAGAGGTTCTAAGTGTATTAAGGATGGGAAGAAGTGCAAGGGAACACTTCTGGTTGTTCTAAACTTCATTGTAATTTTCTGGGGGGTGAATTGAATACATATGCAACAACTTTGAACTCTCTATGAAAAGATCCTAATGGTGGTGATATGAGTTTTGTATTCACTCATTGTATGTGTTTCCTGTGATCTTTTATTCCATATACATTTTTATTTTGTTTAAATTGGAGATTTAAAGGCCCAGAATTCATCATTTGATGCTATTGGCTTAAGCATTTTAAACTCTGTATGTTTCTTCTTAGCTAATTCAAAATTCATTCTTGTAATTCTCTGATGCAGTTGTTTATTTCTCTTTCCTCTTACCACTCTAATTACATTCAAGTTATAACTCAGATTTATTGCCTCATTTATCGTTTATCCTCTAGAGAGTTCTACAGGAAAGTCAATGTTTTCATTCAATTTCATAATTTTGACTCCATAGCCCAAAGTTTTCCTCCCCTTCCTTACCAACAACTTTATTAAAACCCCCCAAAACAAACCAAATCTAGCCACCAATTTCCAAAGAAATATCAAGTGAGACGAGAGATCCCTCTCTGAGTTGAGTAGGCTAGTGCTTCAGCTCTAAATTAGGTTGAAATAGTTACCTCTGTCATTTTTCTATCATCCAGACAAAATTTACAGAGTGCTAACATTTTGGCGTTGTTGTCGGGGACGAAATTGAAATATTTTCCCTGGGAAAGAACGAGATGATTGAGTTCTAAGGTCTAAGACACTTAGGCACATATTGAATGTACTCCTTCTCTGGTGACTACACACATCAAAAAATCAGTTTGAAGGTGAATCCACTGGTAGAAGAATCCATAAATTTAAATTTTCACTAGCGAATCCACTCTCAATGCAGAATCAAGCTTCCAAAACATCATTGTCGACTCCACTGTCTGAAGATGAGTTCAATATCTGCAAGGTATGCTCCCATGAATCGATGTCATATTCCTGACTTTCCAAATCATATTCCTCACATAAATTGGCAAAAATATTTTCCTAAATTTGAAGATGGGAAAGGAAGTGATGTTGCCTTGCATTTGATTAGATTTCACATGCACATATGTAAGCTGGGGGTTGAATTTCATGAGGATTATTTGATGAAATTTTTTATGGCTACTTTAGAGGGGAGAGAAAGATTATGGTATTAAGGTTTAAAACCAGGCAACTTATACTCTCTTAAGGATTTCCACATAACATGTTTTAAGCATTATGGAGAATCTAATCCTTCATTCTTGGTGTTTGAAGATTTTTGTGAATTTTGTGAACATTTCATTAAGTACCTTAAAAATGTTTTTGGTGATGAAGAGTGTATGAATGATGAAATCATAGAATCCCTTTATGAATATTCATCCCAACAACAAATAACATCCCCTCCTTTGGTTGAAGGTGAAGCCGGTGAAGAAATTGTTGTTGAAAGTCATTTTCCTTCCCCTGAACTTGATGAAGATATTCAACAAGATTTTTAGCAAGACAAAGTGTTTCAAGGTTGTCTTTCTCCCCCTATGAATGATGTGGTTGTTCAAATTCTAAGTGGCCTAGACATGGATGAGGATTATGAAACTACATCTATGGAAACTTCAAGCAATGAACACACAAATGACATAGAGTTTCAGGAAAGCAACAAAACAACATATGCCATTTTTCAATCAGAAATACAGAAAGATAATGAAGAGGCAATGGTTTTATCTGATTCATCTAAAAATCATGTTTTTGAAAGTGCATCCATGGGAACTATAGACTGTGAAATAGCGCATGATATTAGCTTTTGACATTTGCAAGAAGATTATGAGCAGGAACTTATTTCTATTAATTCATTTGAAAGTCAAAATGTCATCCCTCAAACAAATTTCTAGAAGTTTAATGAAACCAAATCAGAATTGTTTGATGAACAAGAGGATAGCCTTTATGCACATAATATGGCCGTCATATTTGAATATGTGAAAGAATGTATGAATGTTTTTGTAGAGATGCATGGAAAAATAGACAAACCTATTGCTGCCATTTCATTTGAAAATGTTCTCAGAACTGAAGAAAGAGAGCAAGAGCAAAAAACACTTATGAAAGAGGCTCATCTTTCTGTTTTTGTTCATCAAGAAGAAATGAGTTTTCATGGTTTTCTAGATCATGTGGCCATCCTATTACAGACATCAGTGAAGGAATAATTTGTTTCATTCGTAAACTCGAATTTTGGATTCAATTTTTTCTTTCAGCTACCATCTTTTACATTTGTCTGCCAACTTAAGAAAAATGTGAGCAAAGGAGAATCGGGAAGCCAATTGCTTGATTGGCTTCATTGGCACTTTAGCATCACTTGATTGAGTATTCATTTCAGAATTTGTAGGGTATGTAGGAGTGTGCGAATAATCTTGTTGGTCAAGCATTTTTCAGTTTGGATTTCCAATATTGTGTATAGTCAGATTTTAGCGGTGTATTCAGTGTTCAGTATCCAATTGAGAGCAATGTGCAGATTTTAGTTTTCAGCAAACATTGGTGACATGTTGGAGAAGGGTACACATACATGTTTTGGGGGCATCCTAATGGATCAGGAACATGGTCTACTATTCTTTTCTACCTACATGGAGGATAGGAGCCTATGTTATTACCTGCTAATTTCTATTAATTTTTCCCAAAGTGTCTTGTCCTTGTGCTATTTTTTCCCTCAGACTTTCAATTTTTTTTACCAACTCCTTCAATCTCCCATCCCCTAAATCCTTCACTCAACTAATCATCCAAAATAGTCATGTCCTCCATGATTTAAAAACTTTGGCGAATATCCCAAACCTATACATAGACTTAACGCTTATCTAAATCCCTTAGTTTCATCACTTCATTCATTTTTACCCTTATTTTCATATTCTCGTTGAAAATAAAAAAAATATTCCTTTTATTAAGAACCCTTATCCTATCCACAAAGTCAAGTGTTAAGCCTCATATGCCAAAATTCTTTAGAAAAATAGAAAAAAGGGTTTATTATTAATATAAATATTTTTATATTAAAATATTTATATTAATATTTGATCAAATATTTAATTTGCGGCATCACGTCAAATCATGGGCACGAATCTCAATTTATAATGTGGAAAAGTCAAAGGTTGGATGGAGGGTGCACATACATATCGGGGATTGAAGTAGCGAGGAGGTTAATTATGTGAAGGTGGGCCGGGGAAAACTACTGTGGTTTATTTGGTGGACATGTGTTTTTACGTGGAGCACATCGGAGGTAAAAGTAGTTTGGATTAAACCACTCCAGCCCAAGCCCGATGTAATAAATGCACCATTTATCATATGTTTAATGTGTGACATTTTTCTAGGAGTGCATTTCAACAACAATTATGGAATTTCTAATAAATAAAATTCCTCCTCATGGTGAAAAGGTTTTACAGAGGTAATATTTAAGAAATTAATGTTCATTTCCATGAAAAATATATTATTTTTTATTTCAAATATATTATTCCCAAATGTTTAATGAGAATATGGATAAATGAAATTATATTTGAAAGAGTATGAGTGACATTTCAAAGAGAACGTGATAGAGGAAGGAGATGGAGCATCAGAGGAATCTGCAGGGGTCATGAAACATTTTTCTGAAAACTGTCATTGGTAATCATTATAGAAGCTATAATGTTTCATTTCAGATATTGTAACTGGTTTCACACTGGAGGAACTCGAATTGTGTAAGTATTAGAGGTTCTAAGTGTATTAAGGGCAGCCAGAAGTGAAAGGGCACAATTTTGGTTGTTTTGAACTTCATTGTAATTTTCTGGGGCTGAATTGAATACATATGCAATAGCTTTGAAGTCTCTATGAAAAGATTCTAATGGTGGTGATATGAGTTTTGTCTTCACTCATTGCATGTGTTTCCTGTGATATTTTTTTCCATATACATTTTTATTCTGTTTAAATTGGAGAGTTAAAGGCCCATAATTCATCATTTGATTCTCTTGTCTTAAGCAATTTAAACTGTATATGTTTCTTCTTAGCTAATTCAAAATTCATTCATGTAATGCTCTAATGCAGTTGTCTGTTTATCTTTCCTCTTACCACTCTATTTAAATTCAAGTTATAACTCAGATTCATTGCCTCATTTAGCCTTTATCCTCTAGAGAGTTCTACAGGCCAGTCGATGTTTTCATTCAATTTCAGAATTTTGACTCCATAGCCCAAAGTGTTCCTCCCCTTGCCAACAAATTTATTAAAAACCCCCAAAACAAACAAAATCTAACCACAAATTTCCAAAGAAATATCAAGTGACACGAGAGAGCCCTCTATGAGTTGAGAAGGATAGTGCTTCATCTCTAAAGTAGGTTGAAGCAATTACCTATGTCGTTTGTCTATCAGCCATAAAAAATTTACAGAGTGCTAACATGCACATGTAACATTATCCACCATGAAGAGAATTTTGAATTGCCTTGTAGAGAGTCGAGTTGTAACTGAAGTCTCAAGTCTAGGTCTATTTTAGAACTAAAGTGTAACACTGAGTTGTAATTGAAGTCTTAAGTCTAGTTCTATTTTAGAACTAAAGTGTAATCCTAAGTTGTAATTGAAGTCTTAAGTCTAGTTCTATTTTAGAACTAACGTGTAATGCTGAGTTGTAACTGAAGTCTGAAGTCTAGCTCTATTTTAGAAATAAAATTTAATGTTGAGTTGTAACTGAAGTCTCAAGTCTAGTTCTATTTTTGAACTAGAGTATACCAGTCTCAAGTCTAGTTCGAACTAAAGTATGAAGTTGAGTTATGATTAAAGCATGCAAACAAGTTACTATTTCTAGCCTCTCCTCTTCTCCTCTTCAGCCTATATAAGCAGAGGTCGAGCCCTCTCTTCGACACAGTTTGTATATGCAGGTTAAGGGTGAAAAAATAGAATAACATTTCAGTGATAAAGATACAACATACCAAAGAATCATATTAATGTTGTATATCAGCAATAGAGGCAACATATCAGAGGTGTATTTCAGCAAGGTCTCTTAGGTATTTTTCAGGTCAAAGTCATCTTGGAAAGCTCTTTAAGAGAAGAAAATTCATGGTGGATATTTGTAAGTGATCTTACATTATTAATGAAATAAAGGAATATCGTTTGTTGGGGTTTTTCTCCCTATACAGGGTTTCCCTAGGGTATATGTGTTGTTTATGTGCATGCTTACTTATCTACAAAGTTATTTCTATTCGGTTATGATTTGGTATTGTTCAAGTGTATTAAGTTGGAATCAAAGTGTTGAAGAAAATAAAAGAATTAATCTGCATAAGAAATCAAGTTCATAATTTAACATGGTATCATAGGTTAGGGTGTGTTAAACATGTTGAAGTGAAGCAACAGGTACACACAAATCCAAGCTAGCTTGATTAAGTTTCCAGTGTGAAATCCATGGCATCCTCCATTTTAGTTAGGGATGAGGATAGGCTCGAAGGAGCTACCAAATTCAATGTGTGGAAGCTCCGGATAACAATTATCTTTTAGGAGCATGATCTTGAGCAACATTTGACCACAATGGTGGGGAACCCACGAATACTGCAAGAAGAGGGACCTTCAATAAAAGTCAATAAAAGTCCAAGAGAATCATATTTGACTCAGTCAAAGACAGTATAATGTCTGCAATGACTTCGTCAATGACTGCCAAGGATTGTATGGATACTTTCGTGAATCTGTATGACAAACAGGCTCCAAGTCAGAAGAGGACACTTAACCAAAATCTTAAGTATTTGAATATGGATAAAGGTGAATCAGTGGAATCTTTCTATTCCATGATAGAGTAGATCAGAGATCATCTTTTGGTGACAGGGGTGACAGTGGACGATGATGATTTAGTGTAGGCCATTATTTACAGTCTTCCTTCTTCATGAGAGACCTTCTTATCCAATGTAAGTGGGAGATATATTTAGCCCATGTTTGATAGGTTATGGCATGATTTCCTCTAGGAGGAGAGTTGCACAACTACTATGATTGAGACAATGAAAGAAGAGAACTCAACTTTAGCATCAAGATTCAAGGGAAAGAATAAAGGCACTTTCCAGAAAGGCTCTCAAAGGAACCCAAACACCAAAGCTACATTAAAAGGAAAGAATATCGATACATCTAAGATTAATTTCTTTAGTTGTAATAAGTTGGGTCATTTTGCTAAATATTGTTGGTTTAGAAATAAATATCCTAGGAAAGGGAAACATCATGCCTCAACTATCGAGGATGATGAATCCAAAAGAAATCAGAAAAGTACTTCTAATGAGAAAGAAAATAGAAAAGAATATTACTTGGTTTCTGCATTATCCAGTTCAGTTTTCACATGGCCGAAAACTTGGTTAGTAGACAGTGGTGCATCGAAGTACATGACAGTTTTGAAGGAGATCCTCTCAGATTTCGAGACAAAATCTTTTTTAGATCATGTTGAGCTTGGGGATGACAAATGTTACAAGATAGAGGGAGTAGTCTCTATCTCCTTCAGATTGGAATCTGGGGCTAAATTTCATGTTGATGAAGTATTATATGTTCCGGGGCTTAAGAATAATCTACTAGAAGTTGCAGCCCTTGAGGACAAGGGATATTGGGTGATATTCAAGGACAGGAAGGCACTACTATGGGCTAAAGGTAGCAACTTAAATACATCAGAACCCATTGGAACTCACAGTGGAGGATTGTACATCATGTCACAACAGTTAGTTCAGACATTGGCTCATGATGTGACTAGCTCCAACGAGTTGTGGCACATAATACTTGGACATCTTCATTACAAAGGTATTCCATATCTACATAACATGGTATGTGGCATGCCCTCTATTTCTCTTAGTAAAAATGAAATTCGTAAGGGATGCACACTAGGTAAAAATATAAAGAAAATATTTCCTAGTAGTGACAACAGAGCTCATGGCATCTTAGATTTGGTTCATTTTGATGTATGCAGTCCCATGTCATCTCCCTCACTCAGTGGTTGTTTGTATCATGTCATTTTTATTGATGAATACTCAAGAAAATGTTGGATATATTTCCTTAAAGCTAAAAGTGACACATTTGATAAATTCAAAGAGTATAAATCCTTTATTGAAAAGCAGATAGGGAAACACATCAAAATTCTTAGAACAGACAATGGAGGAGAGTTTGAATCTCTCCAGTTTGAGGATTTTTGCAAGTCAGCAGGAATCAAGATATAGTTGACCGTGCCATATAACCCTCAACAAAATGGAGTTGTTGAGAGGAAAAACATGACAATTTGTGAGGCAGCGAAAGAAATGATGTTTGACAAGGATCTACCAAATTCTTTATGGGAAGAATCTACCTTCACTGCTGTGTATATTCATAACAGGTGTCCACATGATACCTTGAAGGACAAGAATCATGAAGAGGTATTATCATGGATCAATCCTAAAGTAGGGCATCTAAAGATATTTGGATGTCCTGTATATATTCATGTCCTTAAGGAAAAGAGGACAAAGATGGAACCCTCAAGCAAGAAAGGGATTTTTTGAGGGTATAGTGAGAACCCCAGAGATTACAGGATTTATGTACCAGGTCAAAGGAAAATAGAGCTAAACAAATATGTGACTTTCCATGAGGAAGCCACATTTAAGAAATCTAGAGAGTTTCAGCAGGAATCAGAAGCAGTTCAACCAACTTCACCCTCTTCTGAAAAAGAAGAGTCAGATGATCAGAGGGAGGAACCTCATGAAGGGTCAAGTAATGATCCCCTAGAACCTGTTGAAGTGTTAGAAATAAATATTGAAGAACCTCCAGCCAAAATGAAGCCAGGGTGGCTTAAAGAAATAGTGCAAGAAGCAGAAAGGATAGTTACACCCAAAGGAAATTTTAGGGAAAGGAAGAGGCCTCATAGGTTTGGAGGCTATGTTGCACTGATGAGAAGCATTAGTGATGCCGAACCTACGTCATTTGAAGAAGAAAATAAATTTCAAGTATGGAAGGATTGCATGCTTGAGGAATACATGTCTATTATAAAGAACAATGTTTGGGACATTGTGTCGAGGCCAAAAGACAAATCGGTGGTTTCCTCCAAATGGGTATATAAGATCAAACATGCAGCTGATGGAAGTGTGGAAATGTTCAAAGAAAGTTTTGTAGCTAGAGGCTTCACTCAAAAATAAGGAATCGACTACGAAGAGACTTTTTCCCCTATATCCAGGTATACCTCCATTCGAACTATTATTTCGTTAGCTTCCATTGTTGGTTGGAAGTTACATCACATGGATGTAAAAATAACATTCTTGAATGGAAAGATTGAACATGAGGTATTTGTGGAACAACCAAATGGTTTTTTACTTCATAACAAAGGAACTCGTGTATGCAAGCTAAGGAAGTCCTTGTATGGTCTTAAGCAAGCTCCCATAGTTTGGTATGACATGATTGATGGATTTCTTAAAAGCCTGGGATTTTAGAAAAGTGATGTTGATGCAAATCTGTACTTCAAGGTAAGAAGTAACCAACCTATTATACTAATCATGCATGTTGATGATATATTTCTAACAAGAGATGAAGGGCTAATATCCTGGTGTAAGAGGGAGCTAACCTCATAATTCGAGATGAAATACTTAGGCTTGTTGCATTACTTCCTAGGATTGAAAGTGTGGCAAGGATAGGGGGAGATATTTCTGGCACAAGGAAAATACACAGTGGATGTACTAAAGAGGTCTGCTATGATGGATTGAAAATCCATGTCTACTCCTATGATTACCAACCTGTTGGCAGCCATACTAATCTCTATTTTTACAAGATGCCTACACCGGGTTTTTTTATTACTCGTCGCAACCTTTCTCATTAAACGAAACCATTATCCGTCACTTTCTACGTACCTTCTTTTCAATTTTGTTTTCATAACTGCAAGTATGAAAACTCATGGCCGGAATTCATGTTTGATTTCATCAAAGGGTTAATGTTCATATGGTTTATCGTCTATTTGTCTTATTTTGTTATGGGCATGGTTGTTTTCATGGTATAACCGCTTGGTCTCGAACACACCTTGGTTACATGTGTATCAAACCACCACCCATTTAGCATTCGACTAATGTAATGGGATTTTAATTTATAAAAACTTTGATTCAATGGTTTATTTGACATTTTGATCGAATCTTGGATATGCTTATGATGGTTTTCAACTGTTATGATTTTTTGTGTACCATTACACCGAGGTGTCATTCCTAGTACAGCATGTTATGATGTGTTTGAATGGCCTCGATCTATACTATTTTTCCTCACACACATAGCATTAAGGTTCCTACCTACCATTTCGACCTGCCTTTCATTTGTGTTGGGGAAGCTCACGACAATGGCTCTGTGCTTGTTCTGTCAAACCCTATCGCCGAATCCCTTGTCGATTATGTGTTGTTAGCCATGGCCCCTATAGTGAGAATTGAGTCCAACGGTGTCCAGACTTTGTTATCATTTGATAATGATCGAGAAGACTTAGAGAGGAATGGCTGGCGGGTCTTTGTTGAAAAGTTCAAGGGTTTTAATTTAAAAGTCGCTCAACAATTCGCGCTAACGTTCGATGGTTGCAGAGCTAAAATAGGAGATTTCAAAATTGAGTTAAACGAAGATTTCATTAGCCAAGCCACCGGCCTGCCAGCCGTGGGACAAAAGTGGTTCAAAACTCAAAGGTTGAGGAGGTTCCCTGGTCACTATTGTTCACCTCAAGGAAGATTACCAGCTATGACAGAGGTATGCCCATTACAGCTCTAAAACCTAGATGGCATGATCTGTTGGCTATTATAAAACAGTTCATTACCTGTGAGGGTAGATATGGTTTGGTTTTATTATATCACTTGCGGTTGCTCATGAGTTTCATTGATTTTCCCCTAAACATTCCCGATTTTCTCCTTCGAAGCTTATACAAAATGGAAAAGCATTTTAAAAGGCAGAAATCTGATTCTAGCCTATTCCACCACTGTTTGATCAAAATTATTATTGTTCATCAGTTGAAATTAAACGGTGATTGTTGGGATGCCTTCCTGTTAAGAAATGGTTTTTCTAGCACTAAAATATGACAGGTTGACAAGTTTGTCATCACAGAAACCCTCGTCGAGCCTACCATCCCTCCTCCTTAGCTCTTGCCCTCCGTGGAACCCTTGACCTATCCGGACACTACCCAACCCGACACTCTACCTGATTCGTATCCCAAAGGTGGTGGTAAGTCTGTTAAAAAGTATGCAAAGAAAAAGTGTAAAGGTAATATTGATATCAATTACAAGGGTAAAAGGGTTGTGCGTTGGGTTTCACGATGTGCCCGAAATAAACCTAAGCCCTATGCAGACCAAAACCCAATTGTGTTAAGCAAGGATTCCATTCGGAAATTGAACGGTTTCTAACTAAAGAATATCCATATTCATATGGAATTTGCTCTGGTAAACCCTATGATTATGTGACAAACCTTCCACCGTGTCTTAAAGACAACCCTGATTTCCCTGGAATCAAACTCAACAAAGAACCTACAAGTCAAATGGCAAATTCCCCACCTGTTAATATCATCACTGCTAATACACAGTCTATTCAGCTGCAATGCAACGAATGTCAGTCATGGCTCAATAGGTATTACAAAGACATGCCTTTACTTCAGTCTCAGATCAAATCCTTGGAGGACCAGGTGAATTTGCTAACGAAAGAGAATGGAAGACTACAATCCATAGCCCAAACCAATGATAAAATAGAAAAAACCACAGGGTCTGTTGTTTTTAAGAATGTGGAAGCAACAACTGCCATTGTGAATTCGAAAATTGCTTGATTAAGACGAATCCCTTAATATAAGGTATGGTGTTTAAAAAAAAAAATTAGGATGATTTTGTCTTTGTTTTTTATTAGAATACATGATTTGTTTGCTCAAATTACATCTAGTATGTTTCGATTGATTCAATCAAACACGATTCTAGTTATAATTATAACTAGCTATAGAATTGTGAGATTCTGTAGCTAGTTACTAAAATTCGAATTTCCTGTTTTTACAACCAAAATGCAATCTGAAATCATTTATTCTTGTGTGTTTACAGGTACATACGATTTCTAAAGAAGATTTGAATCACTGGTGGCATCTCTCAGCATGTTATTTCTTTATGTGGTTTTAGAATAGGCTGTTAGTTTTGATAACAATGAGAATCTGGGAGGTTGCATCCCCCACAATTTTTGGAACAAATTTGATGATATCCACAGGAAACGTTTTGATCCTGTACCTTATACAAATGTATTGTTTTGTAAATTAAAAAATCATCGCTTCCTGGGAGCATAAAATTTGGATTTATGATTGGCAGACTTGAATGGAAGTTGATGTTGGTACAACTTTAGCTTCGATATATTGTATTTTTGTTCAAGTTTTGGTCATTTTGATTTGTAATTAAATTGTGACTACTTTAGATATTATGGTTTATTACAGATTGATGTGATGAAATTTATATGATGTCTGTTTTTTATGTCTCTCAATTTATATACAACAATTACTCTGTTCAAATTTGATGATTAGAAGGTTAATCTTCTTTATTCAATGAGCAGTTACATACAAATTTTTACAGCGAGATTTATCTTAATATGATCATTTGTAAAATCATAAAATTGTTGTCACTACTTATCTTATGTTCTGTTATTAGCATTCAATCATTTACTGCTTCGCGGTTATGAGAAGCATTTGGAAAATCTGGTGCGGGTTGGCCTCATCAAACAACACAATTAGATGATATACACAAGACGAATAGGAGATGCGATTACAGGTTAGGTCGCTTGTTTTATTTCATTAGTTAAATTAATATAGGAGTTTCCTGCAGTCTAAATACGTTGTATTGTTTGTTATCTTTATTTTTCAATTAGACAATTGCTATTTCATTTCTTGTTCATAAACATTATAAAAATAAATCAAAAAGACTGAGTGATAGTTTTGTTGTCGCTAAATAAATCAATTCATATTTGATTTTCGCAGATTTCAATCAAAATTTGCATTCTGTAAATGTTATACATATATCAGAGATATAATCATATTGTACATATAATAAGTAGAGCTATTTTGTAAATATTAGTTAGCGAACTGTAAGTATATATTAGATTTGTATATAGCTTTTAGCGAGTGTTTTTCATTAAGTTATTTTCTTTATTTTTGTTTTTTCACTTTCTTAGGACTTAGATCGGCTAACGGAGCCGCTAAACCCATCAGAGTGGATTAATCCAAAAGGCTTGGGTTAAGTAGACAACCCCGGACCGGATTCACTCCTCCATTTGATGAGCAGTCGATTTCGCCCGTCAACAAATGGCGCTAGAAGGAGGGCCTGAAAATTATTAATGGCACGAGGTGGTCGTAAGACTCCTCCACCACCTACCCGCTCACCTATAGTGACTAGAAGTCATTCAAATGACAACATTGTCCCTCAAACAACAACCACATCAAACGACGATCTATGGATCACAGTTGAACCAGTAACTCCAAATCCTACAGGTGGTGACATATAAGAGATTGTCCGCCAATATCTCATAAGAACACACAGTGCCTTAGCCCATTTAAGAAAACCAAACCGACCTTTGGACCAACCATTAGTCTTATCTGATATCATAGAACAACTTGGAGGCACTGACCTCACTTTAAACCCTATAGATCCAATCCTCACTCCTGCAGCAGGAGGATCTAGTATACCACCATCAGCACCTCCTTCATCTCCTTCTTCTTCTAGAGAAGAATCCTCTAACGAAGGCAATTCCTCATCCCAGCCTTCGAAACCACCCACACCTATGGCCAACCAGAACAATCCCGCCAGACCCTGGCGCGACCAAGATGCAATGGCCATACCTGGTGCTCAGCATCCCTTACCCAAACACCCAGAGAAATGGCTCCCTAAATTTGACCCGGACTCTAAACAGATTGTCGAAGATCACATCAAAAAGTTTATGTTAGCCATTAGAATCCGTAGTGTCGAGTACGAAGACGTAGTCTGTAGATTGTTTCCCTACACCTTTGAGGGCAATGCCTCTACCTGGTACTTTTCCCAAAATCCCCATACCATCGTGTCATGGGAGAAGTTTGAATCATGTTTTCTTGAGAAGTTTGGAGATGACAAGTCTCCAGAAGTTCTAGTCATGGAACTTTCTAGTTTAAGAATGAACCCCAAAGAGAAGATCAAAGACTTTAATAAAAGATTCTTAACACTAAAGAACCGAATCCCTACGGATTCAATGCCCGTCGAGAATCTTAGCATAGCATATTATATGAAAGCCTTGCATCAAAGCATAGCCATTTGGGTAAAGAGATCTAAGAAAGCCACTTTGTTAGAATCCTTTGAAGAGGCCAGTCGGATTGAGAAAGACATCCTCATCTTAAAAGACACTACTAGCAATGAAATAGAGACTAGTTCATCTTCCAAAAAGAAAATCGAAAACCTCCCTAGACCTTCCCAAAACAAAGCATAATTGGAAAGGTCAGATTTAGAAAACTTACAGAAAGTCGTTCAAAAACTGTCCAATCAAGTTATAGATTTGAAAAGGGCGACTAAATAAGCTTCTTCGAGCAAAGGGCCTTACAAAGCCCTGTTTAGGAAGCCTTTTCCCACCAACCGACCTAATTCAAATACTGAAGGCCTAAATCTAGAAAGCCTGCAATTTTATATTCAAACAATTCTAGAAGCACAAGATAACTTGACGCCTCTTGAGATCCCTGAGGAAGTAGAAAAACAAGAGACAGTAGAAGAAGATGAATCCTCTCCGAACATTTTTGGACATTTTTCGGATAGTATTTTTCAAGCTAATTTTGAAACAGTACATCCTTACAATACTAGGAGTAAGACAACAAACAAGCCCTCTTCTGAAATCACTATGACTTTTCTCCCAAAACAGTTTAAACCAACTGAGACTAAACATAATTATGTAAACCCAAGCTTAGATTATGATTTGGTTGAAGATCTAAAAAAGTTAAGGGCTAATATTTATGTTTATGAATTATTAAAATTCTCGTTTCTTCTACAAAAAATGCTACAGAATATTGCAGAGAACAACAAAAACGACAATCCAAGCAGTAACAAAGGTTCTCAGAGCAAACCCAAAGTTCCTCAGAAGGCCTCCACCAAGACTACTTCTGATTCTCACGAGAAAAGAGACCTTCCTGTAAATAATGTAACAAATGTAGATAAATTAGTTTTAGAGGCTGCGAGTAAAAAACAACAAGCTTCCACCATTAGTACTCGCAGAAATGTCCCTCCATTTTTGTTAACTTTTGAAATCTTCAATAGGAACATACACAACTGTATGGTAGATTCATGAGCATCATCTAACGTAATGTCGTGGTCTGTATGTCAGAAGATTAATGTTGAATTTCAACCATCCACCTTGAAGATCATCCAGCTTGATCGAACTAGTGTTAAAGTTATAGGCGAATTGAGAAATGTGCTTATAAGATTGTCGTCTAACCCTAAAGTTCATCAAGTGATTGATATTATTGTCGTATATATCCTAGAATTTTATGGTTTGTTTTTTAGCAGAGACTGGTCAGAACAGCTACACGGCTATTTTGCGATGGATTGGTCCCACCTGTGGCTGCCCGAGAATGGAAAGCCCAACAGAATCAAGGTAAATCGTGAACGTTACCTAAAGTTCACAGTGACATATTTAAATGATCCCAATGAGCCATTTACACCTTCTGTCGATTCACCTGAAATACAAGGGATGGATACCTTTTTCGGAAATTTCATGGCCGAAACTTCCGCTATCACTAACCCTGAACAACAGTCTGAAGTTTTGACATATATGCAGCCGGTAGCATCTACCTAATGGTTACATGCACCCGACAAAAATAAAATATGGTCTCTTTACTTTGGCGGGTCAAAATCCAAGGAAGGAGCTGGAGCAGGCTACGTGATTATTGATCCAGCAGGTAACAAAACCCTGATTGCGTGCAGGTTAGAGTTTGAATGTACAAACAAAACAACAGAATATGAGGCTTTATTGCAAGGCCTCATAAAAACGTTAGATATGAACGTTCAAAATTTGACTGTCTTTGGCGATTCAGAAATTGTGGTTAGACAGGTAAAACATTCTATCCATTGTTTATCTCCGCACCTTAAAAGATACCAATATGAGGTATGGAATTTGATGAATAATTTGTCTGCATTTAACATAAATTCTATTCCTAGATTGAATAATTTGGAAGCTGACTTGTTAGCTAATGTAGCTTCGAAACTTTTTCCTGCAAAAGGCTTGTCTCCGAATGCATTCTCCATCGAACTGTTGTTCAGACCATCCATCCCCGACAACATCACGAATTTGAGAGTCTTCGATGACGATCAACAACTTATAAGTTTCCTACATATGGAAGAAACTTTCCAGGGTGCAGTAATCGACGAAGGTACTCATGATGAAAATCTTTGTGACTTCACGGTAGTACCAGATCCGAGATCTCCTGAATCTTCATCAAACATGGTAAATTCTATCCCTAAATTTGTAGTTAGATTAGAAAATTTTTATGATCTTCAGGACAAGTTCAAAAAATTAGTGAACTGCAAAATGAACAGTTCCTCTTTAACACATGAAAAAGTAAACTTGGGAACTAAATACAATCCACAGTGCATTAATTTAGGGGTGGGATGTTCTGAACAAGAAAAATAAGCGTTTATTAAATTGTTTAAGGAATTCAAAGATGTTTTTTCTTGGACGTACGACGACCTAAAAACCTTTGATCCTAACATCATACAACACATTATTCCTATGAAACCCCAAACCCAACCTTTTCAACAAAAGTTAAGGAAAATGCATGCAAAACTTGAACCTACTATCAAGAAGGAATTAAATAAACTCCTGAACGCTAAGATAATATTCCCAGTTAGGCACACACAATGGGTCTCTAATCTTGTCCCTGTCTGGAAGAAGAGTGGTGAAATCCGACTATGTGTCGATTTCCAAAATCTTAATCGAGTGTCTGATAAAGACAACTACCCTGTCCCACCCATGGAACAGATCCTTCAACAGGTATCTGGTTCTGAAAGATTATCCTTATTGGATGGTTTTTCAGGGTATAACCAAGTCCTGATGTCCCCTCCAGACCAACTTAAAACCACCTTTCGCACTCCATGGGGCACCTATGCTTATAGGAAGATGCCCTTTGGACTCATAAATGTTGGTGCCACTTTCCAGAGAGAGATGGACATCGCTTTCCGAAGCTTAATTAATCAATTTGTCGTAGTTTACCTGGATGACGTTATTGTCTTCTCGAAAAACAAAGTAGATCATCTAGCTCATTTAAGATCCGTTCTACAGCGATGTCGTAAGTACGTCATTTCTTTGAATCCTAAAAAATATATCTTCGTAGTAGAACAAGGTAATCTCTTAGGATTTATTGTATCAAGCGAAGGGATGATTATCGACCCTGGAAGAACTCAATTCATTTCGAAACTCCCCCCTCCCTCCTCAAAAAATTCTATGCAATCTTTCTTAGGTCAGATAAACTTTGTCAGGAGATTCGTCCCTAGTTTTTCTGAAATGGTGAGACCATTAAAAATCTAATAAAAAAGGACGTACAATACCATTGGGGACCTTTAGAAAACTAGGCTTTTAATTCAATAAAAAAGGCCATAATAGACGCTCCTTCTCTAATGAGCCCCGAATTTTCGCAAGACTTCACTCTCTACACATTCACTTCTGACCGCTCTTATGTCGTTGTCCTAACTCAAAAGAACGCTGAAAACAATGAAGTCCCAATTGCCTTTATGAGATCAGCCTTCAAAGGCACAAAAGTTAATTATCCAACAGTAGATCAGCAAGACTATGCTATTTTTAAAGCAGTAAAGCACTTCCGATCTTGTCTTTTGAAATCTAGGATGAAAATCATTGTCCCTTACCCGCCCGTCAGAAATCTGTTAGTACAAAAAGAACTAGGTGAAAAGAGGGAAAACTGGGTCACATCCTTGCAAGCGTACGACATAGAAATCACCCCAGCACAAATAGTGAGAGGACAAGGGTTATGCAAGTTATTCGTTGAATCAGCTACAGGAAAACAAGAGGAAAATGATATGTTCAATCCAGGACAACATTACCAAAATTTAATCTGCTGTGCTCAAAACCCTGTTAGTCCCTGGTATGATGATACAATTTTTTTTCTTGAACATGGGTCAGCTCCCCGTCACCTGGATCCCACAAAAAGAAGAGCGTTAAGATTAAAATCTTCTTCCTTTCAGTTGATTAATGGTATTCTGTTTCGTCAAAATTTTGATGGAGTACTAATGCGATGTCTTGAGAAAGATGAAGCAGAAAAAGTCTTATTGGAATTGCATGCAGGAGAAGCTGGTGGGAATTTTGGTGGAGATACCACTGCCCATAAAGTATTAAAAGCAGGTTGCTACTGGCCCACACTTTTTAAATATGCTCATGCTTTGTGTCACAAGTGTGTAATTTGTCAAAAAGCATCTGGACGGATACAAAAATCAACCTTCCCTCTGCAACCCATTTCAGCAGTGGGGTCTTGATATTATAGGCCCGATCAATCCGCCATCCTCACAGCAGCATACGTTTATCATAACAACCATGGATTACTTCACCAGGTGGTCCGAAGCTACCCCATTAAAAGTTGTAAATACCATTCAGGTAATAACCTTCTTGAATTCAAATATTATTACTCGTTTTGGTATCCCTGACTGCCTGGTATTTGATAACGCTTCCTATTTTTCGTCTCTTGAGATGAGTCATTTCACTCTAGAAAAAGGAATTAAACTAAAATATTCTGCCATCTATTACCCTCAAGGCAATGGATTGGTAGAATTAACTAATAAAAATCTGATCAAAATAATAAAGAGAATGGTATCTGAAAACCATAAAAATTGGCATAATGCACTGTTAAATGCAATCTGGGTTGATAGAGTGACTCCAAAAACTGTTGTTGGTAACTCACCCTTCTTTCTCGTTTACGTCAGAGAGGCAATTCTTCCACCACATATTCTCCTTCCCTCTCTGCAGCTATCGCAGAAAATACAAGAAAAGGATTGTCCCCCTTTGGAGAATCGAATTAACACCTTGTTAAAATTAGAAGAAGTTAGGGCTCAAGAGAAACGGAAATTGGATCAACATCAACTCGTTGTTAAAAGCTGGTTTGATTCCAATTCTGCCTATGACAGAAATTTTGAGGTAGGTGACCTTATCCTAAAATGGGACAAACCGCATGAGGGAAAAGGAGAGCATACAAATTTTCAGAACTTGTGGATAAGACCATTCTTGATTGCTGAGAAATTGGGTCCCAACTCCTTCCGACTACAGATTTTAGAGGGACAACCAGACACCTATCTGATGAATGGTCAAGCTCTAAAAAGGTATTTCACCTAATGACAATCCCATGTACACTGTGTAAATATTTTTGTTTTGCTTTCTTTTCGTTTTTCTTTGTTGTTTTGCTTTGATTCTTCCCTTATGCTTACCAGTTTTTATTTTGAAACACACATACCTGCATCATGAACTGTTTCAGATAAAGAGAACAGAAAAATTTCTCCTCTGAAATGACTATAGAAGATTGTTAAAACATCAATTATGATATTTTTCTGAAGTTAGCAACCATGTTAAAGAAAGCTTGTTGTTTGAAAAGCGTTTCTTGATTTCAATCTGTAACTGAAGCTTTTCACGATCATCCATAAAAATTTCTTCTTACGCTGTCCCTGTTCCTTAAGAGAACAACTCAGAGATGTCTCCTCACCTTCGAAGGTTGGTTTATTAACAAACTATCTAGATCTTAATGAAGGACAGTTAAAAAATTCTCTCAAGGTCTGCAATTTATTAAAATATGTCCAAAATATCATGATTTTCAGCGTCACCCCGCTCGATTAAATATCTTTAAAACTAAACAATTCTTCAGAGAGCTGTGGGAAGTGCTTGTAAACTCATTGGGGTACTGAACAGGCTCGCTGTCAGCGGGTAAATGCATGCATGACACGAAGATAACTTCGTCGGGGTAATGAATAGTCCCGCTAGCAGCGAAGCAATGTCAGGTATATGAAAATTCTCAAATATGAAATCTTTTGACCTTAAATATCCTTCATTCCGATCTGGAACTTCTTGGCAGGATACATATATCGGAGTGGGTTAAATGGCACCCTTATCGAGGCTATGGACGCCTGCTAGAAGAAGCATCTTTGTCAACAATATTGGAGATTTTAACCTTAACATCGTGACTCTCTTTTGTCGAGATTGTCATCAGTTTTCGTCTTTTGAAATAACAAGCAATCTGAAGCTGGAATTGTTTATGATTAATAATGATGTTCAAACAGTTTCTTGGTTGTTTTCGAGTTGAAGTTTTTCTGATTATCCTAATATGGACTTGTTCATTTGGCAGAGATAACTGCTTCTACTAGTGTGTCGCCATTGTTGGCAGCCATACTAATCTCTATTTTTACAAGCTGCCTACACCAGGTTTTTTTTTATTACTCGTCGCAACCTTTCTCATTAAACAACACCATTATCCGTCACTTTCTACGTACCTGCTTTTCGATTTCATTTTCATCACTGCAAGTATGAAAACTCATAGCTAGAATTCATGTTTGATTTCATCAAAGGGTTAATGTTCATATGGTTTATCGTCTATTTTTCTTATTTTGTTATGGGCATGGTTGTTTTCATGGTATAACCCCTTGGTCTCGAACACACCTTGGTTACAAGTGTATCAAACCACCACCCATTTAGAATTCGACTAATGTAATGGGATTTTAATTTATAAAAACTTTGATTCAATGGTTTATTTGACATTTTGATCGAATCTTGGATGTTAGGATATTTAGACACTTAGGAGTTAGTTAAGATCTACTTGGTCTAATATGTCGTTAGGTAAAAGTGTGTTTCCTTAGTATGCATTAGTATGCATTTGTAGTTAGGAAAT
>SNQJ01S0036370.1:54707-70374 GCA_010110895.2 Picea sitchensis
AAACTACTAGCTGAAGATTCCACTTGGGAAGATGAGTCTTTTATACAGAAGCATCCAGAGTTACTCAAGCATTGCGGACAACACTTGTCTCAAGGGGAGGGGCATGTTAAGCCCTAATATCGGCTCATTACCCCTTAATTGGGGCATATTACATCAGTAATGTTATTTTATTTATGTTGGTTGTATTCCATTAGTTGTAATTATACCTCCTAGTCTCCTATATATACCAAGGAGACAATTTCATTTGGAATCATATTGTACTTGAAAATTTAAGTGGGGTAAAAGGAGGTTGCCTCCTCGAAGAGGCTTATTATCTGAAATTATCTCTTTTTCAAGGCATCGAGTACTTTTTCTGAGGTTTTTCTATGCTATATTGATATTTGGTTCTTAACAATCGGAAGAGTACTTCCGGATACTGCTTCAGTTTAGGATATTCTATGATCTCTTTGTGAAGCCAGAAGCAGGAATCCATTGCACAAAGTACAATAGAGGTTGATTACATTGTAGCAAGTGATGCTAGTAAGGAAGCAGTATGGCTCAGAAAATTAGTTTATGGATTCTTTGCTTACAAGCTCGAGACAACGGTGATTCACTATGATAATCAAAGTTGAATAAAATTGACAGAGAACCCGATATTTCATGACAGGTAAAAACATATTGACATGAGGTACCACTACATCTAAGACTTGGTTTAGAGAAAAAATGTAAAGTTACAGTACATATCCATGAGTGAGTAGGTAGCTGATATTATGAACAAGCCTCTGACCTCAAGACAATTTGTACAACTGTAAGGCAAGCTTAGTGTGGCTGAGAATGACTCCCTTGCTGAGAGGGGTTGTTAAATTTGGCAACATTGACAGTCATTCTCCAATGAGAGGCCATATGGGCCACCCTGAGGCTAGACAAGGAGATTTGCAGAATCAACCTGTCTTGCAAGGTATTGAAAACATCCAATGGGAATGTACAACCTCTGTGAGTCAAAACAAAAGTTAGGATGAATGAGATGCTATGTGATTCTAATGCAAAACTTAGTGGGAACGTACAACCTCTGTGAGCATAGACAATCTAGTGAAAAAGTCAGGGGGAACGTACAACCTCTGTGAGCATAGACAGACTAGTGCAAAAGTCAGGGGGGATGTACAACCTCTGTGAGACTAGTCAAACCTTGTGAGCTATGAGAAAAAGTCAAGGCATCTACCAAAACTTAGGTTGAGTATAAAATTCCTATGAGCTAGAAACAAACAATATTCCTAATATTGAAAATGATATAAATGTATTGATCTAGTGCATTGGCACGTGTAACATTATCCACCACGAAGAGAATTTTGAATTGCCTTGTAAAGAGTCGAGTTGTAACTGAAGTCTCAAGTATAGTTCTATTTTAGAACTAAAGTGTAATGTTGAGTTGTAATTGAAGTCTTAAGTCTAGTTCTATTTTAGAACTAAAGTGTAATGTTGAGTTGTAACTAAAGTCTTAAGTCTAGTTCTATTTTAGAACTGAAGTGTATTGTTGAGTTGTAACTGAAGTCTTAAGTCTAGTTCTATTTTAGAACTAAAGTGTAATGTTGAGTTGTAACTGAAGTCTCAAGTCTAGTTCTATTTTTGAACTAGAGTATACCAGTCTCAAGTCTAGTTTGAACTAAAGTATCAAGATAAGTTATGATTAAAGCATGCAAACAAGTTACTATTTCAAGCCTCTCCTCTTCTCCTCTTCAGCCTATATAAGAAAAGGTCGACCCCTCTTTTCAAAACATTTTTGATATGCAGGTTAAGGGTGAAGCAATAGAGGCGCATATCAGTGATAAAGAGGCAGCATACCAAAGAAACATATCCGTGTTGTATATCAGCAATAGTGGTAGCATGTCAGAGGTGTATTTCAGCAAGGCGTCTTAGGTGTTTGTCAGGTCAGAGTCATCTTGGAAATCTCTTTAGGAGTAGAACATTCATGGGGGATATTTTTAAGTGATCTTACATAATTAATGAAATAAAGGAATATCGTTTGTTTGGGTTTTTCTCCCTGTATAGGGTTTCCCCGGGGTATATGTGTTTTTGATGTGCATGCTTACTTATCTACATAGTTATTGCTATTTGGTTATGATTTGGTATTGTTGAAGTGTATTAAGATGGAATCAAAGTATTGAAGAAAATAAAAGAATTATTCTTCATAAGAAATCAAGCTCATAATTTAACAAGTGCATCATCATCCTTGTTCTCTTTACCCTTTATTTGCTTTATATCAAAGTCATACTCACCGAGGAACTCTAACCACCTGCTTTTCCTAACATTCAAAGTTGGCTATCCAAATAAATATTTCAGACTACTATTGTTTGTCCTCAATTCAAATGTTTTTTCCATGAGGTAGTTCCTCCACATATTCAAGCCATGCACTATGGTTTCCAATTACAAATCATGAGTAGCATAGTTTTTTTCATGCTCCTTTTTTTTATTCACAACATACCACATTCCCATTTTGACTAAGAACTCCACCAAGTCTTTCTTTAAATGCATTAGTGCATACAATAAAGTATTCATTTGTATCAACAATCCTTAATATGGGAACACTTGTTAATAATTTTTTCAAGTGTTGGAAACTCCTGTCACAATCCGATGTCCACTCAAACTTCAAACCCGTATTTTGCAAGGAAGCAGTTGTGTGTGATATCCTTGAGAATCCCACAATAAATATCTTGTAGTAACCTACAAGTCCCATGGATTATCTCACCTCAGAGACATTCCTTGGTGTTGGCCATCCCTCAATGGCCCTTATGTTTTCAGGATCCACTGATATCCCTTCCTATGAAATGATGTGCCCCAAATAATGAATTTTCTTCTGGTAGAATGAGCACTTGCTCAATTTGGAAAACAAAGGATGCTTCCTCAATACTTGTAACACCATCCTCAAGTGTTTCTCATGTTCTTCTTTAGACTTGGAATATATAGGAATTTCATCCAGGAAGAAAATGAAAAAGTTATCTAAGTAATCCCTAAAAATACAATTCATTAAACACATGAAGACAACTGGTGCATTTGATAACCCAAATGGCACCATTGGGAACTCATAATGGCTATACCTTGTTCTGAAGTATGTTTTAGTAATGTCTTCGTATTTAATTCTTACCTGATGATAACCTTAACTAAGATCAGTCTTGGATAATATCTTAACATCTTTGATATGATCAAAGAGATCATATATCCTTGGAAAAGGATAATTGTTCTTCACAGTTACCATGTTCAACCTCTTGAAGTCAATGCAAAGTCTCAATGTTCCATCCCTTTTCTTCACAAGTAATACTAGGGCACCCTAGGGTGACACACTTCAGCATATATACCCCTTCTTCAGAAGCTCTTAAAGTTGCATTTGCAATTCCTTCAATTCTGGTGTACACGTCCTATGAGGGGTCTTGGATGTCGAGGTTGCTCCATGCATCATATTGATGGAGAAATAAATATCTTTCTTGGTGGAATTCCAAATATTTCTTTAAATACAAATTCAAAATCGTTTAGGACTTCATAATATTCAATACTTGGCATAATATCTTTAAGTGCCTCTTCCATATGTGCTGCAAATATTTGACACCCTTTCTTGAAACGTTTCTTTAGTTGCAAGGTTGAAACTTCTCTAATGGTTACTTCCCTGTGAATTCCCTAAACTGTCCTTAAGTTCCCTTCCTCATCCAAGCAGGTAAATTCCTTATTATAATAGTATAGGACAACATGATGTTGGTCCAACTAATCGATATTATTATAGCCCAAAAATTCCCTACCTATTCATAAATGGCATTGACCTTTCTACTTACACAATTTTCCAAATTACTTCTAAGTATCTCTCTTTAAAAAACCATTTTTTGGAGCATGTACGCACCCTGCTGCACTACTTCCCACGTAAAAACGCTCATTGCACACTAGATAGCCCGCGTACATACGCGATATGCACACTAGAAAGCCTGCATTTACCTCCAAAAGTTGCAAGGAATTTGGCGGATTTAGCGGGGTATTGGAGGTTTTCTAACGATTTTACCCATTGTAACCCGTCCCCAAACCAAATAAATATATTTTTATCATATAAAAAGAGGTTTTTGGGTCTCATTCCAACATCAAGCAAGAGAACAAAGAAATGCTTCCAAAATTCCTTCCCCTTCTAGCCCAAGCTTTGCATCCCTTTCTAACATTTGGCCTCAACATTCCCCAGTCAACCCTTTCCCTATAAAATCCCTTCCCTTTTCCAAAGGAGATCAATTGATTATGAGAGGTATCATGGGAATGATGCACCTAGAGAAGCAGTAAGAGGAGCCCGAACCAGGTTCGTGGAGCATCTATCGATGAGAAGGTTGTAATATTTAAATATTCAGTTTGAATAAAATATTTATTTTCTTGTCCCAATTCATTGTGTATTTGTATATTTATTGATTAATGCATATACATTTATATCTGAACACTAACATTGATAAGTAGAGATTGTATATTTGTAGCATTATTTTCCTAAGTGTTCTTGCAGGTCATCTTTTGAAGGAGACCCACAACCTAGGAAGCTACAAAGGTGAAGGAAGTCTGGATCGGATGTTAAGGCCTAAGGTATACTTACTAATATTCCTTCTTTTGTTTTGTCTCTCTGTTTGGGTATTTTTTGGATAGCTTAGGATTATGACTGTATTTTAAGGGAAGTTTGTGCTCTGCCTATATTCCGACCCAGTATAGTAATAGGGAGATTTTCCCTGCTAGCAAAATTGGAAACTCCACTGGAGAGTCTCTCTAGGGTCTTAGAGGAAGGTTTTTTTGTTTTAATTGGTTTTTTCAATTTCTATTTGTGTTCTTTTGAGTTTACTAAGTCAACTTAGGGTCTCTAGTCACCTTCCAGGTGCCTACCAACTTTCCCTTCCTGGTCTATCTTCCAAGTATTTTTCTTTTTGAAAAATCTCAGATGTGTACTCGCTTTTCTTTGGCTCATCCCATGTACACATGCATTATGCACAGTAGACAGCCCACGTACATACGCAACTTGCTGGTGAAACAACCCGCATCTTTGTGTCTTGAAGGGTTTTTCTAAAACAGAGGCTTTTTCCTCTTTCCTAACAAAATACCTGGGCTTATCATGCCTTTCTTAGGATTTACAGGGTCTCTGTTAGTGGTCTTAGGATTGGGTTAAAGATTCAATTTTAACTTGTTTCTTGATCTTATTTTGTTTTCCTTAGAGGTTTAGAGTGAGCTTTCAAGTTTTAGATACTCCTTTGGGTTCTCTTGAATCCCTATGTTTACGTAGTTGGTCTAGGGTATGTGTCAATCTTGGGTTATTTTCTCTCTTTATCCTGTTTTATGTTTTGAAAAAAAAAATATTTTACTTATGTTTTTCATGTTTAAGCATTTTGAAAAATCAAAAAGATTTTTTTTGCATTTAGTTTGGTAGTGTAGCGTAGGTTGTTTGTTTGCAAAAGAAAAGAGTTTAGTTTCAAAGTTCTTTCTTATTTTCCTGATAGTGTAAGTAGTTTTTCATCGTGGAATGAAAAAACTCTCTTAGGAAATTTTTTTAGTTATAAGATCTTGGAACATTATTTTGAAAAGTTGACATTCACAAAAACTTACAAGCCTTTTCTTTAAAGTTTGAAGTATCCAATTTTATTTTTCAACTAAATGCTCTAAAGTTTTCTCATTTTTCTTCTCTTCCAAACACCACAAGTTTCACGTTCACATCCTTTAAGTAAATTAAGCCCATAAAATCAACACTTAACTTAAAATATGCTAAATGTTTTGTTTGTAGGGTTTACCAACTAGTTTAGGATTTTAGGGCCTTGAAATAGGTCTAAAGAGGAAACTCTTCAAGGCCATCTAAAACAAACATTGGAGTCTAATATAGGGAGTGTTTAAATTCCAACATCGTAATATTTATCCGGGACCCCCCTCTAACACATGGGATAAACACGAGGTCGTGTAAGGAAAGGTAGAGGAAATAACCCCTCCAAAGCGGGACCAAGCATAGTGGGGATTGTATATTGAGGGTCTTTCTCCAAAATCACACTGTTCATATTTGAATGCGGATCCTTGTGGAACTCGAATCCATTTGAGATCCTTAGTTTTCTTCCAGACCAATTTCCTTTGGCACCCTTAAAGGGCTTCATACTTTGTTATCCTTCTCATTACGATAAGCCCGAATGTTGGTTGTACCCTCATGGTGAATGACTACGAGATGGAAACTTAGTTTCCTATTTTTATGTACTTACACTAGTGACTATGGGGGTATACCATGGTACCTAGGGAAGTTGTTGGATCACTCTTTGCAGAGTATACACGGAGGGTGCTTCCGTGTTCACGTTTCACTTGCACCAGTATGTTTCTCTAGTGTTGATTGGCGTAACTGTCTTTCCCACTAGTTAGTTTCCTACTTGATTTACCTTTAGGAACTTTTAGTGTGTGCCCTGTGATTCAAGCTATCCAAATATATTAGTGTCATTTGATCATTTAAAAAGGTTTAATATCAAGAGCTCTACCATTTGCATAGGCTTCAGGGCCTGTTGTCGGTTACTTTGGAGCCACCTCCATCATCGTTGAGGCTTTGGCTAGATTAAGAAGGATCATTCGAAGCTTACAGGCCACAGGAAACTATACCTGAGCCATCTCTGAGAAAATACTTTCCAGGTTTGGAGGAATCCATCATTTCTGACCTTGAGACTGAAGATTTCAGGCCAACAAATTCTCTGATCATTGACTTATTGATGTAGATTCTAATTCAATTATTTCATCTCGAGGTGACTTCTCCTGAATGTCATTTTATTCGGAAAGCGATGATGGAAGAAACTGATGCTACTTCATCAGTGAATCCTCACACTTCGTTCATGGTTGTCGATGGAGGGGGTGTTGTACCTCCTCCCCCACCTTCACCTATCAGGACCATAGTTGTCCCGATGCCCACAACTTCGGGAAGCGGTTTGAGTCATTCGACAACTTCAACCATTGTTTCCTTCATTCAGAATGCGTCGAGCACTCCCTTGTCTAACGCGGTTCTTACATACAGTACTTTACAGACCATGGGTCTGGAGGTAGGGATTTCTAATTCTCTCTTGCAAGGATCCACCATGGGCACCATTTCCCCATTCAATTGTATTCCTTACAGTGGGGATGACATCCCTCTTTTGTCTCCTTCGCTCGACGGTGTCAAATTGTATTCCTTACAGTGGGGATGACATCCCTCACAGATTGTAACACTTGTATGTTTTCCTTGTACTTGAATAACCAACAAGTACTCCTTTGTCCACACGAGAGTCAAACTTTCCCATTTTACAATCTTCTCTTTTGATGTAGCATTTGATTCCAAAAACTCTAAAGTGCTTCTCATTTGTTGGTCTTCCTTTCCATAGCTCGTAGGGAGTTTTGTCAGTGTTGTTTCTGAGCATTACTCTGTTTTGAATGTGAAATGATGTATGCACTACCTGTGTCCAAAAATATCTTTAAATTTATAATCCATTAGCATTGTTTGAGCCATTTCATGTGTAATTATCACCCATTATGATAATGTTCCTTTGTCTTTGAACCACTCTCTGAATCAATCTATGAATCCATTCTCTCGTCCACTATCATATCTCTATCCAAACCTGCTAAGTGTTCTTAAAAATCCATATATTTCCATACTGTCCAAGACTCTACTTGCACAACTTTCCATAATGCTAACCCATTTATCATTATACTATCAAACTGTACTTATGTTAACTGATTGCTCTAAACTTGTCTTCTCAAACTAGGAAAGCTGCTCGAAGGATGGTTCTTTGGTCTATCACAGCTATCACATAGACTCCCCCTGTCTAATATTCATATTACTTGGGAGTCTCTAAGCCATATGTCTCAGAAAAATTCCTACTCTGATGTGTATTCATCATCATCTTCATTGGTAGATTCATCATCATCTTCATTGGTAGATTCATTATCTCTCTGAGCTCTGACTTATTTCTTTCTATCTATGGATTCATCTTTCACTACAATGTCTGAAAGTACAATCTCTTGAACCTGATCCTTATTTCCCTCTCCTTCCTTGATGCAGGAGCATCACTCCAAGCCATCTATGCGCTAGCTAGCCAACACATTGAAGCACGTGTTCAATGGAGAGGAGAGGCACAACCCTCTCACTTTCAAATTTCAAATTTTGAAATTGTATTAAATGTTGTAAAGACGAAGAGACAAAATCCATGCATGTGTGTAGGATTTAGATAAAGGTTGCCTTAAATAGTTGTAAGGCTGAGATCTAGATCCGATTCGGACTAGACAGCCATTCAATGTAATTCATTGTAAATTAATGAGAGTTGGTGAAGATGGAGGGAAGAGCCCGAGGAGCCCCCTTTTGTAAAACGATCCTTTGTATAAGTAGGAGTTAGTCAATAGAGAAGCAGAGAGAAGAGTGAATAGGGAGAAGAGAGGACAGCCGAGAATCTATTGCAGTCTGAGCTTGAACACACTGTAATCAGGCATTCTTGATTAATACAAACAGAGCAGTTTTTCCTGCATGTTTTTGTTCATGTGTTTATGAGTTCATGAATGAATGTCTTTATGTGTGATGATATGTTGTAGATGTATGTTAGATGTGCATTTGTTGGGATAGATATATTTTCCTATCTATGAGTTCTATGATTTTAGGTTTGGGTTCTTTGAGGCTTCATGCAAGAGGTTGCATGATAGAATACTATGGGTTCTTTAAGCCAGTGCAAGGAGTGCACTTCTGAATTCTGTGAAATTTCAAACAGAGATGTGCCAGGAGGGCGCACCAGCTATAGTCATATACACAAGGAATAATCCTCAAGGTTGTTGAACACCTTGGAGGTAAGATTGTGCATAGAAAGGCACAGAGAAGACATAATGTCTGAGGTTCTGTAGAGCTCTGCCAGGAGGGCATCGAGTGAGTGCAAGGAGTGCACAGGAGGAACTTTGTTTCGATTTTAGGGAAGACAGAACATATGAAGTTTTGTGGAAACTCTGCCAAGAGGGAATTGAGTAGTTGCATAAAGTGCACAGAAGAAACTCTTTCTTGAGTTCTAAGAAGAAGGAGAAGTGTCACAGAAGGAGACACTTACATGGTTACTGAACATCCTGTAGGCTCAACAAGGTGTGCTTGAGCAGGAAGTTGCAGAGGAGGGCACTTCCACCCCTTCAAGGAGAGGAAGGGACAGATACCATTGAGGTTTAAGAAGATCAAGATCGAGCGAGAAGAAGACCCGTGCAAGGAGAGCACCAGACTAATATTTGGGTGAAGTAGTAATAGACAGCCGTCAGAAGGCTCATCAAGCACAAGGAGTGTGTGAATAAGAACTTGTCTAAAGTTCTTAAGATTAGAAGGAGTAGCACAAGAAGTGAACTCAGAGTGAACTTATCTCAAGTTCATAATCTCAGGAGGAATAGTGCCTTTGCACATAGAGAAATAGTCAAGAGGAGCAGAAGGTCAAGAAACCTTTGAGGTTTCAGAGTCGATAAAGATCAGGAGGGATAGCGTCCTTAGAATACAGGCAGGAGCTGAGGATACAGGCTTCATAGTACAATCAAAGGCCGAGGCCTTTGAAACTTTGGAAATATTCCAAGGGGAAGGAAGAAGCACAAGCTCAAGAAGGAGCATAGCTACCGTTGGATCAGGTAGAGGACGAGATATGGACCATTGAATCTACGTCCACGCAGCAGGAGGAGAGTGCGTAGGAGAAAGAGATCTGGGTTATCAGATCTGGGTGCACAGACCGATAGCCATCAGATCTAGGAGAAGGTGCACAAGGTTTAACCCTCATATATGCAAAGGTGACGACTCATGAAATCCTGAAAGCATTGCGACCATCCACAAGGAGGACACGTGCCAAGCGGTCAAGTTTTCGGCAAAATTCCCGAAAGGATGTGGGTCGTCGATCCAGTTGGATCGTAGCCATTGGTCCAAGAGGGGCATGGGTCGTTGATCTCTCAGCAGAGATATTTCGGCATTTCGGCTACCAGGATATACCAAGGGCAAGAGTCGGGACTCTTGACCCACAAAATCCTGAAAGAACGTAAGTCATCGGATCAGGGGAGGCTCACATCTATTGATCTCCCTTTGGAGTGGAATTTCATCATTTCAGGGTTCAGTATTTCAGCATTCCAGGACCCGGGAGTTCGAAGGGTCAAGAACTGTTGGAGTCGAAATCACGAAATCCTAAAACATGAAAACCCAAAAGCATTCAGAGGAATAGCACTGGGTCACAGGACAAGGTCACATGGACAGGATCCAAGCGGGGAGCTTGTCACTCACCAGCCCTTTCGGGGTTCGGCATTTTAGAAATCCCAAGGACAAGGAGCCGGGGCACTTTGAGTTGAAAAACCCCGAAGTCGCAAAACACGACGTATCTTTGGAGTGGGGTTGCGGTCACACATTTCGGCATTTCAAGGTTTGGCTTTTCGGTACTTCTGATGATAAGGAGCCAGGGATCTTGGTGTTGAAACCCGTGATGTTGTGAAACCCAAAATCCTTTTTCAAAAAAGGTCATGGTCATATCTGGTGGCCGTGTGGAGGTGAAGACTCATGCCTGGTGCATTTCTTGTGCTGGTGGAGTTTTCATGAAGGACCTGTGGATCAAATTCATGGGGTTCCAGTGAGGGCCCAAAATAACTAATTCGATTCTGCAGATTTGAAGGAGATCGATTCTGAGCCGATATTGGCCCGAGGGCAAGGGGGTCTGCATCAAGTTTGGTATCAAAGCAGGATTTTGTCTATATATTTGAGGCAGAGGGAGGTAGAGGAAAAGGAAGACAGAGTGTTGAAGCTTTGTGATGATTTTTGCAAGGTGCGCAACAGTCAGGTAGACTGTAGGAAAGGATGGAAGCACTCACGGTTGCATAGTGACAGCAACAAGTTTTCCAGGAGGGAAGACAGGAACAAGAATATGGCTACTGAAGGCCATGGACGTGGTGGAAAGAAGAACCACCAGCACCAGAGAAAAGATGAGATGGATCTAGAACTCGCTGAGATAAGGGCGAGAATGGATGAGCTTGCACTGCGGATGTAGCAGGATGCAAAGCCACATTGGGTATATGAATGGCCCATGAAAACAAAGGTGAAATGGCATGTTCAAAAGTTTTTAGCCAAGAAACAACAACAAGAGTTGAGGAAGTGGCTGAGGTGTGTTGAAAGCCTTAGTGACACAGAGCTGGTTTGCATCTGTGAGCCAGAAGTTGGAGAAACTCTCAGTGATAAGGAAGAGATATTCGTTTCAGGTCTCATAAACTGTTAGGAGGGCATAGATGAATTTTTCAATTGCCAGGTGGGCAATGAAATGAGATCATTGGAGGATCTCATAGACTATCAGGAGGACAACAGTGGAAATTCATATTTCTAAGTGGGAAATGGTATGATATTAACAGAGGATCTCATAAACTGCCAAGTGGGTAGAAGTGGACTTTCAAATTGCCAGGTGGGCGATAGAAAGAGATCAAGTGAAGATATCATATACTGCCAGGAGGGCAGTGCTGAAAGTTTAAATTTCTAGGAGGAAACTGAGATGGGATCCACTGATCTCATAGACTGCCAGGTGGGCAAAGGAAGAGGATAAACTCCATATTGCCATGTGGGCAAGGGAGAGAAGATGAGATTGGCTGAAATTCTCATGAACTTGGGGATGAGTTTGGATCAACGAGAGGAGTTGATAGAGAAGATGAGCTCAGAGGTGAGTTCATATCAACAAGGAGAGATAATAGAGGAAGATCAGAAGAGCATTCTGATGATTGGAGTGATAAAGGTATTCCTACCAAGAAACCAAGACGAGGCTAGGGAAGATGTTGTGGGTGAAACAACAACAAAAAGACAACCATCTATGAATGTCAAAGTAATGGAGCAGATGTTAGAAGTTGCCCAAGGAAAAGAAAAGGAGCACACAATTGAGATGCTCACTCCTTGGGAGAAGGAGCTAGAATTGTTGGAGGATTGGTTGAACAATCCAGAACCAATAGATGACTATCGAGACGAGACAATAATGCAGATGTTAGCAGGGGATCATTCTGAGGAATTGCTCAAAAATTTCAGTCGGGGAGATGAAAAGATGATAACTGTAGTGTCGAGGCATGTAGCAGAAGATGAAGGAGAATTCCAGTCTGAGGAGCAGCTGGAGGAAGTTGGAGCTGAACCAGCAAAAGAAATAACAGAAGCAAGTCTGTCAGACAAGGTGACTAAACAACAGGTCAGTCAAGAGGATAAGACTACAGAGCTGAATTTTGCAGCAAAGTGGCAACTCAATGCCACAAGAGAGGAATAAGATGGCATGGGAGATCTAGTTGATCTACCCATTTGCAGGGAAGAAGTGCAGTGGAGCAGGCTGCAAAAGGAGAGCCAGATATGGGAGCAATTGGACAAGATAATTGAGGAGATCAAAAGGCAGATGATCAGATCAGCAGAAGCGGTCAGCAAAGGGAAGCTGAACAGAGGAGAACCTGCCATAGCAGCAGGGCAACAGAAGCAAAAGTAGCAGCGAAGCAGTGGAGTGGATGGACAGCTCCAAAGAACTGTTTGGGATCCAGATGGATTTCAACAGTGGTGTTGGGAAGCTCATGAGCAAGATCTCATGAATTTTTAATAGTAGAGGAGTATGATGTAGGAGCATTTCTCCAAGCCAGCTACGCGCCAGCTAGCCAGCACATCGAAGCGCGTGTTCAATGGAGAGGAGCGGCACAGCCCTCTCACTTTCAAATTCCAAATTTTGAAATTGTATTAAATGTTGTAAGGCTGAAGAGGCAAAATACATGCATGTGCATAGGCTTTAGATAAAGGTTTCCTTAAATAGTTGTAAGGATGAGATCTAGATCCGATTCAGACTAGACATCCATTTAATGTAATTCATTGTAAATTAATGAGAGTTGGTGAATATGGAGGGAAGAGCTCGAGGAGCCCCCTTTTGTAAAAAGATCCTTTGTATCCATAGGAGTTAGTCAATAGAGAAGCAGAGATAAGAGAGAATAGGGAGAAGAGAGGAGAGTTGAGACTTTGTTGCAGTCCGAGCTTGAACACACTGTAATCAGGCATTCTTGATTAATACAAACAAATAAGTTTTTCCTGCATGTTGTTGTTCATGTGTTTATGAGTTCATGAATGAATGTCTTTATGTGTGATGATATGATGTAAATGTATGTTATATGTGAATTTGTAGGGATAGATAGATTTTCCTATATGTGAGTTCTCTGATTTTAGGTTTGGGTTCTTGGAGGCTTCATGCAAGAGGTTGCATGACAAAATACTGTGGGTTTTGTAAGCCAGTTCAAGGAGTGCACTTCTGAATTCTGCGTAATTTCAGACAGAGACATGCCAGGAGGGTGCACCAGCTATAGTCATTGACTCAAGGAAGAATCCTCAAGGTTGTTGAACACCTTGGAGGTAAGACTGTGTTGAGACAGGCATAGAGAAGATAGAATGTCTGAGGTTCTATAGAGCTCTGCCAGGAAGTCATCGAGCGAGTGCAAGGAGTGCATAGGAGGAACTCTATTTCGAGTTTAGGGAAGACAAAACATCTAAACTTATGTGGAAACTGTGTCAGGAGGGCATTGAGAAGTTGCATAGAGTGCACAAAAGGAACTCTTTCTTGATTTCTAAGAAGAAGGAGAAGTGTCACAGAAGGAGACACTTACAAGGTTATTGAACATCCTGTAGGCTCAACAAGGCATGCTTGAGCGGGAAGTTGCAGAGGAGGGCACTTCCGCCCCTTCAAGGAGAGGAAGGGACAAAGACCATTGAGGTTTGAGCAATTGAAGCTCAAGTGGGAAGAAAACCCCTGCAAGGAGAGAACCAAACTAATATTCGGGTGAATTGGTAATAGACATCCGTTGGAAGGCTCGTCGAGCACAAGGAGTGTGCGAATAAGAACTTGTCTAAATTTCTTAAGCTCAGAAGGAATAGCAAAAGGAGTGCGCTCAGAGTGAAATTGTCTCAAGTTCAGAAGCTCAAGAGGAACAATGCCTTTGTGCATAGAGAAATGGTCCAGAGGAGCAGGAGGTCGAGAAACCTTTGAGGTTTCAAAGTCGACAAAGATCAAGAGGGATAGTGTCCTTAAAATACAGGTGGGAGCCGTGGATACATGCTTCGTAACAAAAGCAAAGGCCGAGGCCTTTGAAACTTTGGAAATCTTCCAAGGGGAAGGAAGAAGCGCAAGCTCAGGAGGGAGCATAGCTACCGTTGTATCAGGTAGAGGACGATATTTGGACCATTGAATCTACGTCCAGGCAGCAGGAGGAGAGTGCGTAGGAGAAAGACATATGGGATGTCATATCTAGGCGCACAGACCAATAGCCATAAGATCTAGGAGAAGGTGCATGAGGTTTAACCCTTGTATATGCAAAGGTGAGGACTCACGAAAGCCCGAAAGCATCACGATTGTCCATAAGGAGGACACATGGAAAATCGTCAAGGTTTCAGGAAAATTCCTGAAAGGATGTGGGCCGTTGATCCAGTTGGATCGTAGCTATTGGTCCAAGAGGGACATGGACCGTTGATATCTAAGCAGAGATATTTTGGCATTTCGGCTATCGGGAGATAACAAGGGAAAGAATCAGGACTCTTGACCCATGAAATCCTGAAAGAACATAAGCCGTTGAATCAGGGGAGGCTCACAGTCGTTGATCTCCCTTTGGAGTGGAATTTCGGCATTTCAGGGTTCGATATTTCAGCATTCTGGGACCCGGGAGTTTGAAGGGTCAAGAATTATTCCATCCGGAATCGTGAAATCCCGAAACGCAAAAACCTAAAAGCATTCAAAGGAATAGCATCGGTTCATGGGATAGGGTCACATAGACAGGATCCAAGCGGGGAGCTTTTCACTCACCATCCCTTTCGAGGTTCGACATTTCAGAGTTTCGGGGTTCGGCATTTCGGAAATCCCGAGGACAAGGAGTTGGGGAACTTTGAGTTGAAAACCCTCGAAGTCGTGAAACATGATGTATCTTTGGAGTGAGGTTGCGGTCACACATTTTGGCATTTCGGGGTTCGACTTTTCGGTACTTCTAATGATAAGGAGCTGAGGATCTTGGTGTTGAAACCCCCGAAGTCATGAAACCCAAAATCCCTTTTCAGAAAAGTCCGTGGTCATATCTAGTGTTCGTGTGGAGGTGAAGACTCACACCTGGTGCATTTCTTGTGACGGTGGATTTTTCATGAAGGACCTATGGATCAAATTCGTGGGGTTCTAGTGAGGGCCCGAAAGAACTAATTCGGTTCTACGGATTCGAAAGAGATCAATCCTGAGTGGATCTCAGCCCGAGGGCAAGGGGGTATGTTTCATTCCTTTCTTTTAGTTATTTTCCAAACCTTTCTGTATCTGACATCTTTCCTTTTCTCTCTAGAATTTTCTTCATCTCATTTTATTGTCAATCTTGTGATCTCTGGTACTTGGTATTTGTTCACCTGTTCTTCCTGTTTTCTTATCCATACTTTCTTATATCTGATATCAATATTCTCTTTCATGGAAGTATCGATCATGCTTCTATAATCACTGGCTATGTGTCCATATTTATGAAATTTGTAACACTTAATGTTACGTGCGAACACATAGGCACGGTCTACTTGAACATTTCTTGTATAATCCCTGCAACATGAAACCTTATGTCCAAAGTTAGTACAACAAAAACAATGACCATAAAATAAATTTTCATACCTAGGAGTGAATGATCTTCTTTGTGGCATAGTCCTTCTGAATTTTTTTCTTGA
>SNQJ01S0036370.1:70384-103399 GCA_010110895.2 Picea sitchensis
TATCTGAAAATATATCATAACTCATACCATTACCCATCAAACAAACTTGGGTCCATTACCCAAACCCGGGGTCTCCAACTTCTCATGGCCATAAATCACTAACCGTGAGGAGTTATGTGACATTCCACATACCACCAGAAATGGAATGACAAGAAATATCCATATATGATAGTTTCCCTAACAAATTAATTGTCTTTCATTTCATTATTCCACAATTAATCATGGGTTCTGTTACTCCACAAAGCGTCTTCCCGTGAGGGATTTCACCATAAGGGGACCACTTTGGAGTTCATCCATATTTACGTATTATCAACCACGACAAAACGATAATGAGTCATATTTACATCAAAAAATATTGGGTCCATTACCCAAACCTTTGTTCTACGAGGCTTTCTTCAAGGGTTGACATCAATGACAACCAAACTTAATCAACAAGCTGGGGCCACCCCCAACCAAGGTCCATGGAACATTGTACACGGGGAAATCCCTGCTCAAACCGTGTCATCTAACTTGAGGAATCATCCGACGATACAATATGAGAAGAAATTCCCTTTCGTTGGATAGGGCCACCATGGTATTTACCAAAACCATGGACAACAGTCCAAATTTTCATGGCAACCTAGTGCCAGCCAAAATCTTGGCCCCTCTTTTCATGTAAATACTCTGCAACCAAAACTACCTTTTTCTGGAAACTTTGCATTTTCCATTCCTGTCGAGATTGTTAAATGACCTGATTTGTCATGATCTACATAAGACCCCCATGCCGAGTAAGTTTCCTTCTGACATCCCTAAGTTTTATGGCAAGCCTAGCGAAGATCCAGGTGATCATGTAACGAATTTTCACTTGTGGTGTTCATCCAACGCATTAAATGATGACTTTGTTTAGTTGGGCTTGTTTCAACACACTCGTATAGGGGGTGTAGATAAATGGTATATTGAGCTCGAGAGATCAAAGTATTCTTACTTTAATGACCTGGCTATGGCATTCTTGAACCGTTTCCAGTTTCTAGTGAGATATGATGTTGGCACAGAGTTCTTGGCCAACTTCGAGTAGACGAAGCATGACCACATATTGGATCATATCCGAGAATGGAAGTGACAAAAGAGTTTGATTAAATTCAAGGTCCCTCCTGCATTCTTTCTTGAGTGGTTCTTAAAGTGTTTGGTTCCTTGTTTATCCAAATATGTTGCAATGTCTGGGGTGTTTTTCAAAGAGGAGGCTATTATGAGACCCCACCAACTAGAACTGATTTAATCTTAGTCTAAATTCCTTTACAATATCCTACCTAATTCACCAGGGTCAACTCTCAACAAGACATAACAAAAATATTGACCGCACACTGATGGCATAGTGGGCTCAGCATAAATAAAGTCTACAGATATGTTGTCTAATCAATTACAACAATTATTAATTCAACAGACTATGGCCAACCAAAATCCTAGTTCGACTTCCCTCGTCACCTAAATGTCGGATGTACACAATGTGCAATCGATAACTCCCAAGGATAACCAATAGACTGAGGGAAATAAGAAACAAAAAAACAAGAAGGGTAAAGGGGATAAAAAGGCTCCAAATAATGATGGCGAGGGTAAAAATGAGAAGAGAAAGGTGAATTTTCTATGTAATCTTTGCATGGACGACCACTTGAATCACCTATGCCCTCGGATTATGGAAGCCTGGAAGCTACTAGCACAGACACATCATGTTCCGTTGACACACCCTTTTCCACAAGGAAAAAACATGGCTCAAGCTTCTACATCCATAAGTGCGGTTGGGGGGCAGTCAGGGACCCCTCGCGCCTAATCCAAACAACCTTGATGCAAACATTTACATGATAAACATTGAAGCTCATTTATCAACCAAGACTCGTGACTACGGAACACCAAAATCTATTGAGAAGAAAAAAGAAGCCTCCAAGCCATTAACAACTATTCAAATTGAGAAGACAATAGGGGAAACAATGACCCGCATCCCTAAAGGTGCATTGAAGAAGGCTTCAAAGTTCACATAACCCAAACATGAGGGCTGCTCAAAATTACTTGATCATGGAGGATTTGGCACAGACTCCTTGTGCTATGTCCTCTCTAGAGGTTCTCCATAGTTTCCCCTCATAGAGAAAAGATTTGTTATCTACCTTGGGAGTGATAGAGTCTAGTAACTTAAGAATCATCATTTTTTATCCAACTGACCTCAAACCTCCTCTTCCTCACCATGTATCCTTTCATATAGTAGTGGATTATGCCACAAAATCATTGACACAGAACATTTTTTGTATGATGTTTGATGAGGGTGCCTCGACTTGCGTGATGTTGTTGGCATGTTGGAAGGCTATTGGCCAACCTAAGTTGTCTCCATCACCCACATTGCTTAGGGATTTTGACAGTGGATCATTTAGGCCACATATTATAATCCCCTCTTTTCTCATGTAGTTGGACGGTAAAATTATGTATTTCGAGGTAGAAGAAGTCGATGTGCCTCTCAACTACAATATTTTGTTAGGACAAAGTTGGAATTACGCAATGCACACAGTTGTAGCCATTGTTTTTCGAGTCTTATGATTTCCTCATGAAGGTCAAATTATAACCATCAACCAGTTGTCCTTATCCCATCCTGAACCTTCATCGAGGGCATCCACGGTCCCAACGATTGAAAACCTGCAACCAGGAACTTTTAAGTTAGGTTCCATATTGTTTCAATCTTTGATGGGAAATTTCGATTGTCCATCGCCTTCCAATGATGTAAGGTTTATTTTGGCTATCTCTGACCAGCCGAAGGATACAATTTTTCAAGTGTCATCTTTTAAAACAAGCTATTTTCAATATCTGTGGACTTTACCTTACCCATCGGCTTTTATGGAAGGGGTAGGGCACCTTGGCATGGCCATGACCTTATCTTATGTTGAGATTGTATACAATTTCTTCCATCAAGCCTCGACCAAACCTGATCCAACTCCCCCATAAGAAGTAGATCCATTTCTCGAGCCTATTTTGGATCAAGACTCTCTCGCCACTCAGGACCCTTCATACTTAATATTTCCCTCTGAGTCGCTACTATTGGATTCGCTTGAATCCAAACAAGTACAGTTTTTGTGTGACATTGGGTCATTTATTAGGTTTCATCGTGTCAACAAAAGGGATCATGGTGGATCCTCTTAAGGTTGAGGCAATAGTTCAACTTTTTCCCCTGCACGCAATTACCCATCTTTAGAGTTTAAAGGGGAAAGAAAAATTTCTTCGACATTTTGTCGCTAATTATGTCGAGATTACGAAAGGGTTCATGCATATTTAAAAAAAGGGAGTCCCATTCTATTGGGACAAAGTAGCTTAGTGCTCTTTTGATGCATTGAAACATGCTCTAACCTCTGTCCCTCTACTCATTCCTCCTGATTACAACAAGTATTTATTGTTATATGTGGTTGTCGCAAAGTCTACAATCAACATGGTCTTGGTACAAGAGGATGACGCACTTGAAGAGCACATTATCTATTATCTTAGCCAAGGCCTAGTTGGACTAGAGCTCAACTACTAGCATGTTGAGAAAATTTCTTTGGTAGTTTTTCACACTGTCCAAAGGTTCTGTCACTATTTATTACTTCACAAGACCGCCATTGTTGTCGTCGTCAACCCTTTCCAATATGTGTTAACATGATAGGTCTGTTGGGTTATGAAAAGGTACAGATATTCTCCTCATTTCCATGATTTATGACATCATCTTGACTGACTTTTCTATTATTTAGGAATAAAGTAGGATAGGAAATGACTAAACTGTCTTCTAGAACTATCATTGAGTTGAAGTTCACAAATTCTAAAATATGGTTGGAATTGTTTGATTTTGTTACAGGAATGGGTAAATCTTGGTGAAATCACAATAGTAGAAGAGATTTCGAAGATGCGCAAGTTATTGGAGGCTAAAGATATGGAGTGTGAACCAGTTTCAAGAGAGATTAGTTCTCTATTTTGTAAACTTCAAAAATAGTAATAGCGATCTTAAGGATCTCTCGATCCTCGGGATAACTTTATTTACCCATATTTTGTAATATATAAAGAGTAGTGAATCCTGGAAAGAGGAATAGAAGAATTATATCTAAGCAATCATAATTTAGAATTGCTCTGTGCAAATAGTTTCTGTAAATATTGTTTCAATTATGGAGTTAATAAAGGTTTTGAACATTTCCATCATTTTCATACACTGAGTTTCTAGTAGCAGTGCTTCTAAGGATCGAGGGCCCGGTCTGAAGGAGTTACTGTCTTAACATGTATTTTATCAATTTGATTTATGTTTCAAACTTTAAATCCTCTTTATCATCGTTAAATATAATGCATAAGCATGTCAATGTTCTGATATTGTTTTCTTATAAAAGATAGATGTTTTCTTTTGAATGTTGTTGATTGCTATTCCAGATTCCATTTGTTGTAGTTTACTGCTTGACAGTTCTTCTTATTTTCACATGCATTGTTCCTTTCAATTAAATTAGCACTTGTTGTTCCTTTCTGTTAAATTAGCAATTTCTATTCCTTTCGCTTAATTAGCATTTGTTGTTCCTTCTACTTATTTAGCAGTTGTTGTTCAATTACTTTTCTACCTCAATTTATAGTATTCAGTTATTCCTTTCCAACAGATTAGATAGTCATCAATAGGTCAACTTGTTTTCATAGATTCAATTCATCTTTCTTAAATTAGATCAATTCATGCCTTTAATATAAGATTCAATTACTATCCCTTAATTAGATCAATTCAGCAATTTAATTCATGCCTTCAATTCATAGTACATTGTAGATAAGATTTCAATCCTATTCAGTAGGATCTTAGCTTTAGAAACTTAACGAATGTGTGAGGAACTTGATTGTTCATAAACTCATATTTCCTTTAACTATGTGATTTTAGCCTCTACGAGCTATCTGCATAGACTTTGTTGATATTCTTGAAATAGAAGATGAATCCTCGGGTTGATAAATTAATGTTAAACTAAGGTTGTTTTTAGGACATCTTTAGAGCCCAAAATTTTGGCACCGTTGTCGGGGATAGTGTCAAAGATAACATAGGTTGTGTCTCTAGAGGGCGACATATTGAAGACGAAAGGTAAGAACCTACGCAGGCAATAAGTAAGATTCTTATGCCAGTGCCTACCTCTAGTTGATACTTAGAGGTTATATAGGTGTTTTGTTTTTAATTTTTGAGTGAAGTGTGTATGACTAAGAAAAAAGATCCTAAAAAACCGAAACCTCCACCAAAAACTACCAAAGCCCAGGGTTCGGTGCTCCCTGGGAGAAGCACTTTCATAGACGATATCATCCAAAAATAAGAATCTCAAGCTTCTGTTGGACCTAGGAAAGGATCTACTCGAATCCCTTAGGAAGTAGTTTCACCAGCTGCAACTCACGCTGAGATTCACAACAAAACTAGAGGGATTGAGCAAAGCTTTCAAAGCACAGATCTTCCACACCTCACCCTTTTAGCCAAGGGAAATTCACGTAATATGGAGGAAGGATAAGGAGAACCTAGCAGGGTTGCCAAGGAAAACCCATCACCATCACCTAAATCTCCTTTGAAAGAAGAAAGCATACCTGAAATCCCAGATAGAGGTAGTGCAGTCAACTCTCCTCGAGGATCAAGTAATCAATCAAAAGAACACCCAGGATAAGAAATTCCTAAAGATTATTGGTATATCTTCGACCAAATGGCACAACCAAATCAACAATGACCCCAAACCTCCACTCTGGAATATCCGATAGCTGATCCAGTCGCCAATGCCCCCATGAAAGCAATTCCCCTACAGAATTTGCCAACCTTTCATGGATTGATTTCAGAAGACCCAGATGCATTTTTATTTGAATTTGATGTCCTATGTAGAGGTTATGATTACACCTCTGAACCAAAAAAACTAAATTTGGTCCCTTCCACTTTGAAAGGGGCAGCTTTGCACTAGTTTATGGGATTGGGAGGAAGAACTATAAACTCATGGGATGAGATGAAATAGGCCTTCTTGAAAAATACCAGGATTATTGTAGAACCAAGGACCTAAAAGATGAAATATTTCAAATGGTTACAAAATAAAACAAGACATTAGAGGAATATGTTGAAATATTTCAATATAATCTGCAAAGATCTCCTTATGGCATGTTACCAGGCATGGTGCTCAAAGCCACTTTGATAAAAGGAATGAAATATGAGTGGGTAGAAACATTGAATTTAATGGGGAAGGGTGATATTTATCAAGAAACTTATGACAACATCATTCTATTGTGCATCAGGTGCTCACATGGAAGTACACGAACCAGATCAGGAATGTGAACTCCCCTCACCAGAAATAACAATGTTACCAGCAGAGGAGTTACCCGAGATGAAGTCAGTAATCTCTTAGAAAATTTCAAAACTGATATTCTGAGCACTCTAACTACACAATTGGATGTATTGCAAGCCAAACATAAACAAGAAGAAGAAGAACAGACTTTGGCCATATTTTTCCACATATGCAGAAAAAAACATGGTCCAAGGGAATGTCCTTTGTATGTGGTTTGAGTTTACATTATTTTCACCAAATATCAGGAAACAAAGCAATGCCCGTCGCTCCCTGGACTAAAAGATGTCATTAGAGAAGAATAAGAGGAAACTAAACCATTACACCTGATGGCTCAGCGTCGCTAATGGCAGGCCCGACCTCCAGGTACACTATAGGACCCCTCCTCTTTCTTTTCTGGGCAGTATAATCAGCAGCAAAATTTTGGAAACACATGACAGGGACAACCATTTACTAATCAAAACTGGTAGCCCTAGCAATACCCAACTATGAATCCCACTTGTTCAAACCAACCCACTACGAATCCCATCTGGAATAATCAACCAACTACAAATTCCCCCTAGCCCAATGTACAATACTCTACCCCACCTTGGAAAAACCCAAACAAGAACTCTTACCCTTCACAGTGGTCCAACACAACTCCCCAAAACCCAAATTAGAACCAAAATTGGTAGGGCCCCATGGTAATAACCAATCAACCCACAGGGATGGCCCATCAAACCCAGCCCACTTTGCAAGCCCCACTCCAATTACCCCAAAACCCTCAACCACAATTGCGCCCTCAATCACCAGCCCAACCTCACCCAAATCCCAATAACAGACCAGCCCAGCTCATCTAGATTATGGATAACAGGGAAGGTGAAACCAACTCGGTAGGGTGCAACGAACTCCAGTTGAGATCAGGACATATAATCTCTCCTGAAGATAGTAACGATTTCCAAGAGCAGAAGAATGAAAATAGCATACAACCAACAATAACACCTTCGACTATGGTCATAACAGAAGAAACAAAGTAGGGAGGAAACATAGTTGAATCACAGGATCTTGATAAGGATGCAACCCCTCCTCCCCCATTCCCCGAAAGATTGATGATATCAAAACCTTCCGTGTATCCTAACTTTGACATTGCAGGGGAACTCAAGAATTTATATGTCAAGATCCGACTCCTGCAGGCTTTGCAAGGCATTCCAATTTATTCAAAGACAATCAAGGAACTATGTGGGAGGAATCCTGTTAGGAAAAATAAAATATTCATCATCAAATGTTCGTGTGGTAGGAGCCTTGTCTGATCTAATCTTAGGTAGACAAGAACCAATCAAATATGAAGATCCAAGGAACCCCATAGTAACGGTTCAGATCCAGGGTTGTTCTTTTCCAGATACACTAGTCAATTTGGGGGTGACCATCAACATCTTAACTATGGAAACTTGCAATACCCTTGGTTTTGACTCCTTCGAGCCTACCCCAATTATGTTACAGTTGGTTTATTGATTAGTGGTTAGACCAGTTGGCACGTTACATGATATAGCAATTTCAGTCAACTCTTGGGAATATCTAGCAGATTTCCTTATCATCAACCCAAGAAGTGGACTTGAAGGGCATCCATTAATACTTGGAAAGCCATGGCTCGCAACGACAGATGTGTACATAGGATTTTGTATGGGTAATATGACAATTTCTAGAGGAGGTGTTACAAAAAATCTCATCTTATATCCTCCAACCAAGCCAAGCCCAACTATCATATATCCACAATTGCCACCACCAAGATATTCAGAAAAGGATCTATGGCCCCCTCTCACGCTGGAAGAATCTCTTAGACTAAATAACCAATTAGAGGATGACGTGATCAGTGGGTTTATTAACAACCCAACCATTGTAAGTAACCCTACGTGCCAGATGCTCAAAGTTGTTCTAGATTGTGAAGCGCAGGGAGACCCGCTGGAAGATTTAATGGAACAACAAATCCTGACTATCATTGTTCATAACAACAAATCAATTGAGATTGCACTGGGGAGGTCTTTGAACATTAATGCCAATCTATATGCACAACAACAACAAAAACTGATTCAAATCCTTTCTAAATATCAACAAGCTTTTGCCTGAGAGTATTTTGACATGAAAGGTATTGATCCACAACTCTCCACACACCATATTTATATCAAGAAAGATGCCCGACCTATCCGACAACCCCAAATAATATTGAATCCCCATCTCAAGGATATTGTCAAAGAAGAATTTAAAAAGTTGTTGGACATAGATTTTATATATCCTATCTCGGATAGTCGTTGGGTCTCCCCACTAGTAATCGTCCCCAAGAAAAATGGAGAATGGTGAATCTATGTAGAATACAGGGAACTTAACGAAGCCACCCAAAAGGACCACTTCCCCTTACCTTTCATCGATCAGTTCCTGGATACTTTAGCAGGGAAGAAATTATTTATTTCCTAGATGGCTTTAGTGGCTACAATTAGATACAGATTGCCCCAAAAGATCAAGATAAAACTACATTTAATTTCCCTTGGGGTACCTTTGCATACAGATTATTTCCCTTTGGACTATGCAATGCTCCAGCCACATTCGAGAGGGAAATTCTGATCATATTCAACGACCTGATTAGCGAAGGGCTTGAAGTTTACATGGATGATTTCACACCCTATGGCGACGACTTTGATCAAGCTCTGGACAATCTAGAAAAGGTAGTGGAACAATGCATCGCTACCAGGTTATGTTTAATCCACAAGAAATGTCACATGATGATGATGGAAGGTGTGGTGCCAGGGAATTATATTTTTGCATATGGAATTAGGGTATATCCAACAAAAATAGAGGTAATTATCAATCTATCTACACCACGCACACAAACTAAGGTACATAGTTTCCTTGGTGCTTCAGGATACTATCCCAGATTCATGGAAAATTTTGCAAGAACCGCTGCACCTTTACATGCTTTAATTGTTAATGTGGAGTTTTAGTGGTATGACAAGTGTGATGTGGCATTTGCAAGACTCAATAAGTTGATCTCGACAATACTGGTGTTAAGAGGACCAAATTGGAAAATACCATTTCACATCTCCACCCATGCATCAGATATTTCCATAGGCGTTGTCCTTGGACAAGAAGAAGACAAGAAACCATATGCTATTTATTTTATTAGAAATAATCTCACTCTCGCTTAATCTAATTATACAGTAATAGAAAAAAATAAAAATTAGTTGTTATACATGCCATCAATAAATTTCTTCATTATATAACAGGTTATCTAGTTATTCTGTATACTGATCATTATTCAATTAAATATCTATCTAATAAACCTATTACTAACAGACGGGTCACTTGATGGTTATTTCTATTGCAGGAATTTGACATCACCATCAAAGATCGATCCAGAAGAGAAAATATTGTTGCAGACTTCCTATCCTGCATACCCAATACGGATGACTCCTTGACAGTTGAAGATCAATTTCCAGATGAGAATCTATTTGTTGTCACTTCTAAACCACCCTGGTACGTTGATGTGGAAAATTACCTGGAAGAGGGGAAATTACCAACACATCTGTCATCAAGGGAAAAAACTAATCATCTAGCGTAGCGCACAATTCACTTGGATCGGTGGATATCTCTTCCACACAGGGGTTGATTTCCAGATCCGTAGATGCATATGATATGATGCAATCTATGACATACTGAAGGCAGGACATGACGAGCCCTGTGATGGAAATTTTGCAGATCATAGGAGCAAACATAAAATTTTACAAATGGGCTACTATTGGCACTCAATATTCAGAGATGCGAATAAATATTTCCAGACCTGTGACAACTTTCAGCGGATGGGAAAACCATGTCAGGATGATGAAATGCCTCTGAAAGAACAAGTAGTCACATAACCATTCGAGAGATGGGCACTAGACTTCGTTGGCCCCTTCAATCCGAATTCAAATAAAAAGGCCTATATTCTAGTTGCAATGGACTACATGACCAAATGGGTAGAGGCAGAATCCTTACCAAACACAACAGAGGAAGTAGTCATCAAATTTCTTTTCAAATTATTTGTACGCTATGGACTACCCAAGGAAGTAATCATTGATGGGGGTTCACAATTTACAGCTCATAGAATCATGACCACCCTGGACATCTATCATATTAAGCACAGAGTTACTTCCCCATACCATCCACAAGAAAACAGACAGGTAGAAAGAACCAATAAAGTTTTAGAGGCAATTTTGACGAAAACGGTCTCAACAAATCGACAGAATTGGGCTACTGAGCTCCAAAATTCCTTATGGGATTATCGCACAACAGGGTGTAACACCACTGTATACTCTCCTTATCATTTAGTCTATGGTAAAGAACCTATCTTTCCAATTGAATTTGAGATTAAGACTCTAAGGATGGCTCAGGAGATGGGATCGGATCTCACAGAGGCACACAAACAATGCCTACAACATCTCAATGAATTGGATGAAGCATGCCTATCTACCTTGGAGTGCACAACTGTCATTCAACAACAAAGAGAGAACTGGCATGATAAACATATCAAGAAGAAATATTTCCAGAAATGTGATTGGGCACTCCTCTATGATTCCAAATTTCAGGATTTCCCTGGAAAATTACAGACAAGGTGGCTAGGGCCATATGAAATTAATGAAGTTCATGATAATGAAACTGTCACTTTAATTACCATCACTGGGTCTAGGTATCCATTTTTGTTCAATGGACACTGACTACGACTTTACCATCAACAACATTCAAAAGAATCCTTCTTCCAAGAAGTAAGTAAGGACCCTACTGTTCAAATTTTGGTTGGATGGGAAGGTAACCCAACAGCCTCAAATTCATAAATGATGAATTTCTTTTTTACTGTATATATTGTATATAGTTTTTTTACATATTTGATTGAGTTTTTAGATCTTCTTTTTATAGGAAATTCATTTGAGAAAATACAAACCAGAAGAGATGACTATAATGAATATAATTAAACACTTTTTTTTGTTCTTTACCTTTATCCCGCATTGCAAAAATGCAACAAATATAACCCTTGTCTTTAAAAGAAAATGAACATGCTTATAGACCATATAATACTTCTATTATTGCATAAACTTACCTATAGTAATTGAATGAATTTAGTTGATGACTAATCAATTATAGATTCACTGAACAAAATGCCTTTGGGAGTTTTAATCACTTAATTAGATGGGTGATCATCACTACTGTTCACTCAAAACAAAACCATTGGCGTTCCCTTGAAAAGAATGACTGATGTTCCCTTCGTACGTAATATTTTTCACTCAAAATGAAACAAATGTCATTCCCTTGAAAAGAACGATTGTTGTTCCCTTTGTACATAATATTGTTCACTCAAAACGAAACGATTGTCGTTCCGTTGAAAAGAACGATTGTCGTTCCCTTCGTACGTAATATTGTTCACTCAAAATGAAACAATTGTCATTCCTTTGAAAAGAATGACTGTTGTTTCTTTTGTACGATCATTGTTTCCTTTGCAAACCATTGTCGTTCCTTTTAAAAAGAAAGATTGTTGTTCCTTTCACGATTTTTTTTTTATTGTGGCTTCTTCCTTAAAACATGCCATTGATTATGTCAGTAACTCCTTTGGGTATGACCTTCACTGATTCCTTTTCTTCAGCACTTTCTCTAATCTGTCATTTGGTGTGGATCATTTAACATACCTTAAAAAACTATTTCTGGATTAATTTCTTCGAATCCTGTTGAAAATTGTTCACAATTCATTAACCACCATAATTCGTTTCTTTCCCTTATATATCTACATATACTTGAATGATAATTGTTTTCATATAATAATAAGGGATCTTAAATGAATTCTTACTTGGAATTCTTACACTTCTTATTCCATCCCTCACTCTTAAGAAGTAGATAAGCCTCCCTTGATAGAGCTCAAAAAAATAAAAATAAAATAAAAAATTCAAAGAAAAGTTTTTTTTAACAAAGTAATAATTTGTTTCCATAAAGAATAGGGGGTCTCATCACGAGACAACCTACCACATTCATAAGATAATAACATAAGTGAAATTACCACTATGGCTACCACACCAGGGCAATGTCCTTTGGCATTTGTTTCATCAAAGGACAAGAGATCTCATCACGAGTTGACTTGTTCACTTCGGTTACAATCTAGTGAGTGGTATTATCATCATCTGGCTACCAAACTAGGATAATGATCTTCCTTGGAAAAGACAATTCAAACCATTTATTAAGGATACGGGCTCATATATGGGTTAAAAGGAAACCTTGTCGAGGCTATGGACACCTTCTAGCAGCAGTGGCTCTGCCTGTGGTATCGAAGTATACCTTAAATATGCCAAGTTTTAGTGTATTTTGAGATTTCCTTTTCTAAACATTGAGGCTATCATTCCAAATATATATAATAAATAAAAAGTGGGAGAGTAACAACATTATGATATGTGGAAATTTTTAAACACATGAACAAATTTAAAATCATTCGGAATCTTTTTCCTCAAAGGGTTTTTACAATGGGTATAATAATCCAAATTTCCCACACAAAGTGATGATTATCGTTAAGTACCATTAAAGTGCTTGATTGAAAGTTATTAATGATTGTCTTTTCCAGTGATAGTGATGACATAGAAATCGCACCTCACAGTCACTCCTTGTCATTATTATACTCGTATGTTTGACGGTGGAGGCCAACCTTTCCATTTATGGGGGGGTAGATGCCTGACACATTTACTGATAGATTCCAATGAATGCAGTAATTACAAAAATGCACATTTTTCTATATACACACAATTCCGTTCTATATTTTCTATGAATGTTGTTTTCAAAAATCTAGTTGAGTTAAGCTGCAGCACGGAATGTTAGTTTTCCTCACCTGCTTACAGAAATATGGGATGTTGAAGTGTGCAATGGGAACCAACACTCTTACAGGTAACTAAGCATGCAAGAGAAATCCTACATAGTTTGGGGTGGATGGAGTACTTAAATCGGTTACAGGGATACGATACATACATCACGATCGAATTATTTCATAACTTGCAGGGAGAGACCTCCATGGTTCTAGATATACTAATTCCAGTCACTCAGGAAATCGTATCAGAGGTTACGGGCCTTCCTAATAGAGGAATACAATGGTTTGGAAGATATACAACGCTTAAATAAGTTGTATAATCCTTCATATACCTTGGAGAGGAATTGGATAAAAAGGGAAAGGGACTTAACCCCAGCACTCTCAACAAACCGTGGAAATAACTGGCAAGTTTCATACAAAGATATATCACATGCGACGGAAGATATGATGTGATCCACCCACGCCACCTCAAACTACTATCTACGCTCAAACAACAGTTAGTAATCAATTTACCATTTTTTCTAAATGCTATGTTACATGAGGTCGCTATAAGAACACAGAAGGAAAAAGATCCCATTACCATCATCATCCACCATGGATTGGTAAAAATGATAGTAAATAAGGCCCTAAGTCAAACTCAAATGACCTGGGGGATCTTATTGAGGCCAATAGGCCCTTACAATTAAAGAAACTTGAATTACAACATGAAGACCCAACCCAGGGAATTGAAGTAGAACATGAAGGGGAACCTGCTACCCAAATGGAAGTTCCACCTCCTCAACCTGAATTCAAGGTAGACCCAGTCCAATTTGTAGAGCCTCAGGCCTCACAAGCAGAGGCATCAACGAGGAAGAGAAAAAGAGAAATGGATACTCCTAAATCTCCCATTGAAGGGAAAAGAAGAAGCATACAGATAAGACGTCATGAAGAAATTCAGGATACAACAGAACAACCTGAAGAAATTCAGGATACAACAGAACAACCTGAATAAATTCAGGACATAACAGAGCATCCCTTACAGGAAGATGTTTAGGGAATTGAGCAGACAAAACAAACACCACAAGGAAATAGTCAGGAATATACCCAGCTAGCATTGGGACACCTCACATAATTTCTTTTGAAAATATATTAGGTAGAGATAACTTAGGTTTTAGGGAGTTTAGGGACCTCGATTAGAAGAGACAGAAATAGGCCAGAAGAAAGCCAGGCGCCAGCCTCTCCTTTGAACCCTACTGAAGATTTCCTTGACACTGAGATGTCACTCCCAGATGATACAACATAAACAAAACCTCATACTAAGGTAAATACTCTGGTATAGCAAGTAGAAGAGCCACTATTGACAAATCAAGGTGAGGAAAATAATGACAGCTCATAGAAACAGAAATCAAGCAAAAGCCACAGCAGAATTAGAAAGTTAAAACATGAGAACAAGTTGTTGAAGAGAAGGGTTAAAATGATGAAAGTGTTAAAGAAGAAAGTTGGCAAGCTTAATGAAATTATCAAGGAACTAAGAAAACAACTAGAGAAAGCCGATAAGATCCATGAAAGAAATAAGACCAAAAGACATAGAGCACGGGGAAGGAACCCTCTTATTAGGAGGGTAGTCCAAACGAGTTCTATAAAAACACAAACAAAGTTGTATATCCTTGAAGAAATGATAGAAATGGAACTTCGGACTGAGACTACATAAGCAGAAGGGGTAGTTGTTCAAAATGAAGAGGAAATTCCTTTGGGAGCATATGAAACAAAGGCTCAACCATAAATTCTAGGAGGAACAACTACTTAAACTAAGGGAGTAACTCCCACTCCTCTTGAGACCACAGATGCAAAAACTCAGACAGTAATTCCAGTAATGAATGAAGCAACCTGTCAGACTGAAGAGGTATCTCAGTTTCAGGATTAGAGTGCCATCATTGAAAGACTAGAAGCAGAATTGGTACAAGCCCAATAGGCCTTGACCCAGACCAGAGATGAAATGGTGAACATGGTAGAGAACCAAAGAGTTTTTAAACAACTCAAAACCATGTCATCCACGAAAAATTAGATGTATGCTGAGCTGACTAAGGCTCAAGGGAAGACAAAGAAGGTACAAGGACAATTGGAAAAAGCTTTGGAGCAAATCAAATCGATTTGTGATACCTACACTGATGCAATAGATTGTAGAGCTCCTGCTACCAATTATACTCTATTTTTATTAGAACGCTACCTGTTGCTGAGGGTGAAATCTATTCGAGCAGGTAAACCGATTAAATTCACTACTATATCTGAGTTTGTGTCTTGTTTTAGGGAGCAGGAAGAGAAAGTACAATATTTCTTGTGTGAACTACACTTTCATAATTTCATTTTGGAAGACAACAATAGAGATAATATTGGTCCCTTTATTGGGGACATCCAATTTCAAGTGTTCATATCCTTCACTAAAAATCGAGTTAGGTGGGCCAAGGCCCACAAAAATTCCATGAAGAGAGAAACTAGGTTAGATATTTGGGTCAGGGGGGAACCACCAAAGTCTTTTCCAGCTATCATGCGACATAGGACACTCATGAAAAGGGAAGGAGTGAGAATATCTTTAGGCCCTATTCATCAACAGGTTATACGATCAGGCATAGCCTACTTTAGGGAACTCAAAGAAAAATCTCTTGATGGCTCCCAGTTAAGGTGGGATGTCTCCCTAGTTGAAGTAAAGATTAGAGAGCCCTTCGGTTTCAAGAACTTCTTTGAAGCCACCTTCATAATAGAAATATATGATATAATTATCCAGGAGGAAGGACCTGCCTAGATTGGGTGTATATATAATCCCCCTCTTATCTGGTTTCCTCCATACGATTACCAGAGAGATTATCAATTTAATAAAAAGAGGGAAGACACTACTTTTGGAGAACTCAAAAGAAAGAATGGATTCAGGGCACCTGGTGAACCAACTTTTCCTCCTTACAACATCATGGCTCTACATGTAATAACTTAGCTTGCATGAGGACATGTAAGAAGGTAATATGGGGTGTATGTTGGGTTATTAAAAGGTACATATATTCTCCTCATTTCCATTATTTATGACATCATCTTGACTGAGTTTTTTGTTACTTAGGAATAAAATAGGATAGGAAATGACTAAAATGTCTTCTAGAACTATCATTGAGTTGAAGTTCATAAATTCTAAAATATGGTTGGAATTGTTTGATTTTGTTACAAGAATGGGTAAATCTTGCTGAACTCACAATAGCAGAAGAGATTTCAAAGATGCGGAAGTTATTGGAGGCTAAAGATATGGAGCGTGAAGCAGTTTCAAGAGAGATTAGTTCTCTATTTTGTAAACTTCAAAAATAGTAATAGCGATCCTAAGGATCTATCAATCCTTAGGATAGTTTTATTTACCCATATTTTGTAATATATAAAGAGTAGTCAATCCTGGAAAGAGTAATAGAAGAATTATATCTAAGCACTCATAATTCAGAATTTCTCTGCGCAAACAGTTTTTGTAAATGTTGTTTCAATTATTGAGTTAATAAAGGTTTTGAACGTTTCCATCCTTTTCGTATACTGAGTTTCCACTAGCAGTGCTTTTGAGGATCGAGGGCCTAGTCTGAGTGAGTTATTGTCTTAATATGTATTTTATCAGTTTGACTTCTTTTTCGAACTTTAAATCCTCTTTATCATCGTTAAAGATAATGAATAAGTGTGTCAATGTTTTGATATTGTTTTCTTATAAAAGATAGATGTTTTCCTTTGAATGTTGTCGATTGCTATTCTAGATTCCATTTGTTGTAGTTTATTTCTTAACTGTTCCTCTCATTTTCACATGCATTGTTCCTTTCAATTAAATTAGCACTTATTGTTCCTTTCCGTTAAATTAGCATTTGTTGTTCCTTTCGCTTAATTAGAGTTTGTTGTTCCTTCTACTTAGTTAGCAGTTGTTGTTCAATTACTGTTATGCCTCAATTTATAGTATTCAGTTATTCCTTTCCAGTAGATTAGATAGTCATCAATAGGTCATCTTGTTTTCATAGATTCAATTCCTATTTCTTAAATTAGATCAATTCATACCTTTAATATCAGATTCAATTCTTGTCCCTTATTAGATCAATTCAGTAATTTAATTCATGCCTTCAATTCATAGTACAATGTAGATCAGATTTCAATCATGTTCAGTAGGATCTTATCTTTAGAAACTTAATGAATGCGTGAGGAACTTGATTGTTGATAAACTTAGATTTTCTTTAACTACATGATTTTAGCCTCTACGATCTATCTGCATAGACTTTGTTGATATTCTTGAAATAGAAGACAAATCCTCTGGTTGATAAATTAATGTTAAACTAAGGTTGTTTTTAGGACATCCTTAGATCCCTATAGGGTCATCAGCGATAAAATTAGTAGATGGATAGTTTTTCTACAAGAGTTTGAATTGGATTTTGTTTCGGTGAAATAAAAAAAAGTCCTTGGTCTTCGTTGAGTTAATCTTGGAACTGTTGGTCGAAAGTGATGATATTTCGCCCAAAGAGTCACCAATTAACGAATATATTTTTCTGATCACGTATTTAGATCTATTGTATGGATATATACTGGTGTATCTTCATACTATTAAGTGCCCCTCTTCTTCTCCTTGTGATGAGCGTCGGCGAACATGACACCAAGAACGGAACTACCTCATCTTCGATGACAATTTGTATCGTCAAGGGGTGGATTTAATTATTCATCGATGTCTTACTCACGAAGAAGCAGAGCTTGTTTTGAACGACTGTCACAATGGAGAATGTGGTGGTCATTTGTATGCGTTTGAAACAACCTAGAACATTTTTCACGTAGGATACTTTTGGCCCTCGTTAATCAAAGATTGTGTTGAGGTGGTCAAGAAGTGTCACCCATGCTAGATCTTCTGTCAGAAGATGTCGACACACCTTGCTCCTATGTTTATAGTTATTGTTATCGGTCCCTTCACCAAGTGGGTGATTTATTTCACCACATGTCACCTTACTTATTCCAAGAGGCATCGTTATATCATCATAACAGTATATTACTTTACTAAGTGGGTCTAATCTATGCCGACATTTAACAATGATGGGGAAACTAATGCCTTTTTTGTTTTCCATGAAATAGTGGCTAGATTTGGTATTCGGAAGGATATTGTCAATGACCATGGAAGTCACTTTTAGAAAAAAATGATGATCGAATTAACATCAAATATCGGGTTTAACTAGGAACATTTGTCACCCTATTACCCGTAAGTGAATGATTAGGTAGAAGTTGTGAATAAGTCTCTCAAGACTATTGTTCAGCGCACGATCAATTAATCCAAGTCAAATTGGCATTTAAGTTTATATCCATATCTATGGGCTTATCGAATTTCTATAAATACTGCTATTGGTTTTTCACCTTTTCAACTTGTCTACCGGTTGGAGGAAATCTTTCTCATTGAATGGAAAATCCCTTCTCTGAAGTTGGCAGTGGAAATCCTTCCTGACACTACACCACTTAAGGAACAAATTTTATATCTCGAGCACCTCGATGAGAAACGTCGAGATGAAAACTTGGATAACGCGGCTCATAAGCAATGGGTCAAGTGTCAGTATGATCATTATGTCTTCCCTTTGATTTTCTCCGAAGGAGCTCTTGTCCTTGTCTATGATGAAGACAAATATCACTTGGTGGAAAGTAAGTTAAAACCCATGTGGTTCAAACCTTTCATTGTGAAAGAGGTCATAGAAAAGGGGTCATTGAGATATTGGGTCGAGTACTACTGTTGGACCCCACATGTATATCACATAGCTATAACATAGGGAAAACCCTTGTCTGTAGAACTCGTGAATACCCTAACCCTTGGGACGGAAACAAAAACAAAACAAACAAGATCTATTGCACCATAATTTGATACCTATCTCGTTGGATTCCTCTCTTCACCCTGATCATAGTCATATTTATCATTTTTCAGAATAAATAAATAAATTAAAATAAATAAATTTGTGGACCTAACCCCCTTCCAACACCCTTATTTGGGATTTACCCCATTCAATTCCAATCATCGCCCTGATTGTTGTGATACAATTAACCCATAACCCATTTTTTGTGTGGTCCCACCTGCCCCTTTATCATGTTCCCTCTTCATCATGGCCCACATCCGTAGCCAAAACTTGGAAGCTCGCTTCAATTCCTTGCACTCTAATTTCATAGAAACCCAACAAGAAGTGAGACAACTTAGGGATAATCTTTCCACCTTCAATAAAAGAATGTATTCCTCCATTGATGAAAAAATAGAGAACCTCAAACAAGACCTCGCTACCTAGCTTGAATCCTTCAATACCCAGTTTGTCTCCTTCACTACGATGATCTTCACCAAGCTGCATATCCTTGCAGATATTCCTTCATCTGGCCTAGCTTTGCAAACCGAAGGTGAAACTTCCTCTCATTCCCAGAATTTTCAGCCCCATCACTTTCAGTGTGACCTACACCTTCTGCGTGTGGATGTGACCAAATTTGATGGATCAGATCCCACTGGTTGGCTAAATCAAATGGAACATTACTTCTCTTTGTATGGCATTACATATGAGTTGTCCAAACTCTGGTATGGTGTTCTCCATCTAGATCAAGAACGTTGGCAATGGTGGCAATGGAGAAAAAATGTCTGCCAAGGGTATGTGGCTTAGAAACACTTTGTGGCAGAGCTTTATGAACGCTTTGACAATGACACCAACCATTTAGGCCATTTGACAAAGTTGAAACAATCTATCACAATGGAAGAATTTATAGACTCTTTTGAGCAATTGGATTACCGTACAGAGGGAATATATGATTCTTTTTTTCGAGAATGTTTTATCAGTGGTCGCAAGGATGAGATTTGTTCCCATGTGCTCATGGCTTGACATCAGAGTTGGGTGGACGCTACTAAAAGAGATAAGGAAGCACAACATGTTGTCTCTTCTTAAAACCGAAAACCCTCCTTTATTGCTCGCACTAAACCAGTCACTCCAACTCCTCCTTCTACTCCACTAAAGATACATAAATTGACTAGGGAAGAAAAGGTTGAATTCCAACTCAAAGTCATTTGTTATAATTGTGATGACAAATATTTTCCTAGGAACAAGTGTAAGGAACAAAATTGTTTTATGGCCATCTTAGAGGATGTTTCAGAAGATGATGTTGAGGCTTCCCTTGTGGCTGTGTCACCTGAACCCACTAACATGACCCCTACCTCAGACCCTCCCGAAGTAAAACCTATCATTTCCCTCAATGCTCTCACCGGCTTCTCTACTCCACAAAACCTCAAGATAGTTGGTTACATTCAGCATATGAAGGTCATCATTCTTGTTGATAGTGGAATCACCCATCATTTTATTCATCTCCACATTTCCCAAGAAACTAATTTCTATATCTGTGTCGTCAATAATTTTCAAATCATGATTTTTAATGGTAGGTCCATGTAATGTGGAGGGAGTTGTGAAAATGTTTGTCTCCAAATTGGTTAGTACCACATGCAATATCATATGTTTTCTATCGACATGGGTGGTTGTGACATTGTATTAGGTGCATAATGGCTAAGGACTTTGGGTCCCATTCTCATGGATTTTAAGGAGTTAACCATGCAATTCGACTAGGAGGACAAATAATATAAGTTCCAAAGCATCACCACCGATTCTCCGGAGATCATTAGCTCCCATTGCATGGAAAATATACTAAAAAAAGGTCTTTCTGGCATTATTGCACAACTCCATGTCATTCAAGCCACTGAGACACCCTTTGTGTCGCAGGACCTCTAATCCATCCTCTCTAAACATCAATTTGTTTTTTCCACTCCCTAAGGAATCCCTCCTTCCCGTGGTGTTCATGATAATTCCATTCCCCTTGTCCCTAGAATCCTTCCTCCCAATGTCCATCCCTATCGTCATCCCTTTTCCCAAAACAATGGAATTGAAAAAATTGTTCAAGAATTGCTCAATGGAGGTGTTATCCTCCCTAGTACAATCCCCTACTCTTCTCCTATGGTCATGGTCCTTAAGGAAGAAAGTTCTTGGGGCATGTGTTTTGAATTTCGTGCCCTCAACAAACTTACCATTAAAGACAAAGTTCTCATTCCTTTCATTGATGACCTCTTGGATGAATTGAGTGGTGTCGAGTTCTTTACTAAACTTGATCTTCGTTCTGGCTACCACTAGATATGTATGAATGAGGCAGGCATTTCTAAGACTGCATTTAGAACTCATGAGGGCCACTATGATTTTTTGGTCATGCCCTTTTTCTTGTGTAATTATCCCTCCACTTTATAAAGCTTCAAGAATCATGTCTTTCATCCTTTTCTTCATCATTTTTTCTTAGTTTTCTTTGATGATATCCTAATCTATAGTAAAACCTCATCAACCCATATTACTAATGTGGATCAAGTTCTCAATCTACTTTATCAGCACAAAATTTTCCTAAAACAATCTAAATGTGCTTTTAGTGCCTTAGAATTCGAGTACTTGGGTCATCTTGTTGGCAAGGCCGGTGTCAAGGTGGATCCTAAAAATATTGAAGCTATGAAATATTGGCCTCACCCAAAGACTCTCAAAATATTGCATGGATTTATGGGTTTAACAGGTTATTATCACAAGTTTGTTAAGAATTATGGAAATATTGCGACACCTCTCACTGCTCTCCTTAAAAATAATTATTTCACTTGGACTCCAACAGTTGCTCAGGATTTTCAAACCTTGAAGATGGCCATGTGCGCCACTCAAGTCATGGCCCTTCCTAATTTTACAAATACCTTTTTCCCAGAATGTGATTCTTCCGAGAAAGGAATTGGAGTAGTCCTTATGCAAGAGGATCGGTTTTTGGCCTTTACCAGCAAAGAATTGTGAGAGCGAAATTTGGGAAAATCAATATATGAAAACGAAATGTTGCTTATTCTACCTGTCATGGATCTTTGACGCCCTTATATATTCGAGAAACGATTCCAAATTAAGACAGATCATCAAAGCCTCAAGTATTTTTTGGAACAATTCCTTTCCTCCCTAGAGAAACAAAAATGGGTGAATAAGCTCTTTGGATATGATTATGAGATCATTTACAAGAAAGGAAAAGACAATGTGGTTGTTGATGCACTTTCCAGAAAATATGAAGATGAAGGGTCCCTTTTTTTTCTCTCCTTCATTGTACCATATTGGCTCCATGTTGTTCACCAGGAATGGATACACGATCCCAAAATTTTTCATATGATACAACAATTGCAGGCCAATTCTCCAGTTTCCCTAGGGTACTCTTGGCTCAATGATGATCTTCAATACAAAGGTCATTTGTATTTAAGTAAATAGACAAAACTTAAATCCACAGTACGTTTTGAGCTTCATGCTACACCCACCACTGGGCACTCAGGTTTTACCAAAACCTATGACTGGGTCAAACATTTTGTTTTCTGGGATGGCATGAAACAAGACATTCGCAATTTTGTGGTAGAATGTGATGTTTGTCAACATAACAAGGGAGAAATAGTCTAAGTTCCTGGAACACTACAACCGATTATGATTCCATCTGTTATTTGGAGGGATATATCTATGGATTTTATTGTAGGATTACCTAAATCAGGCAATAAATCAGTCATCATAGTGGTAGTTGATCGTCTTTCCAAGTATGCTCATTTATGTGCTCTTCAACACCCATTTACAGCCTCCACTGTGGCTCAACTCTTCATGGATCAGGTCTTCAAGATTCATGGCATTCCTCCTTCTATTGTTTCTAATCGCAACCCAACTTTCACAGGGAATTTTTGGCAAGAATTGTTCAAGCTTCAAGGCACCCAATAACATCTCAGCACAGTTTATCATCCCCAAATTGATGGTCAAAATGAATTTTTCAACAAGTGTTTGGAAACATATTTGAGGTGTTTTGCATCAGAAAGGAAAAATTAGTGGCCTCAATGGTTACCACTAGTTGAATGGTGTTACAACACTTCTTACCATATAGCTACCCACATGACTCCTTTTGAAGTGGTATATGGACAAAAACCACCTTTAGTTCTCTCATACTTTCTAGGTGTCTTGAAGGTCTAGGTGGTTGACCACACGCTTACAGTTTGAGAGGTTATTTTCCGTACCCTCAAAGAGAATTTGGTCATGGCCCAAAATCACATGAAGAAACAAGTAGATCAAGGTTTCTCTAAACTTCAATTTGCAGAAGGGGATCAGGTGTTTCTTTGACTACAACCTTATAATAAAAAATCCCTCAAGACTGACCATTATCAGAAACCGGTGCCCAAATTTTATGGTCCTTATATTGTTCTCAAGAATGTGAGATAGGTGGACTATCAATTAGTTTTTTGTTGGCCCTTTCTTATGGAAGAAAGAGAATATTACAGAAGAAGAGGTGAAATGCGAACTACGCAAAAGGAAGGTTGACTGAGATTAGGTTGAAATGGTTAAAGAAGAAGAAAAGATGGAGTGAAGTCCGAGAAAGCAATTCATTGGATGAGGAGATCAAGGAAGACAGATCAACAAGGAATATGGAACGTGGAAAACTCAAGAGGAAAAGGCCACCGGCATATTTTTTGGAGAGCCTCGTGGGAAGGAAGGAAAGATAGGTTGGCGAAGCCCTAAAATCGTGGGTCAAGTTGACCTAGGGTTTTAGACACCTAAGGTTTTGGTATATAGGGTTTTGACACCTAGGGTTTAGCCTAAGGTTGTCGATGAGCTATTGTAATGTATAAATAAAGGTCAAGAGAACCTGATATGGGTTCGGGTATGTGATTATGAGTGATTGTTGTTATTACTAAGAGAGAAGGATTGTGTGGAGAGAGAAGTCTTTGTTGTAAGATCTTCATCTAGGTGTGAAGATCAACCCTACAGCTGGGTGCGTAGGGAAGGGAGATAGATAAAAGAGAGAAGGAGAGAGATCTGCAAGCTAAGAGCGCATATAGAACTGTAATCTTTCACCTAATATATTATAAAGCATATTTCTATGGACATAGCCCTAGGGAGAGGGTGAACCACGTATATCCTAGTGTTGTGTGTGATTGGTGTTGTTTTCTTTGCTCTGTTACTCTGATGATGAATCAGTATGTTAGATTTGATATATAATTGTGAGAAGTGGGTGTATTCTTGGAAAGATTAATCTGAACTCCGTGTGTGGTTGCCTTGATTCCACATGCATTTCCTCTGGTTGTAGACACCTATGTCCTCCAAACCCCTATTTCTACTTCGGGTGAGACTTCATATGCTTCGTAGGTGTTGCTGAAAGGGACAGAAGTTAGGACTTGTTGGTGTGTTATTAGATCTGAACCCTGGGTCTTCCCATGTGCCAAAAAATAGTTTCCTTGTCAGGACCGAGATCTTCTTGAGGGAATGTCAAGGTGGTTTCCATTGAAGACAGAGATTCAAAAGTGGATAGAAGAAAAAGAAAAGGACTTCACATAAATTTTAGAATAGCAACCCTAATATTATCACAGAAGACTGGTTGGGAAGGTATATATTTACTAATATACACGAGATTTTCTTTGGAGGAATTCATAAGGAGCTATACGAGTGGCTAGCCAAATTAGAAAACACCCAATTTGAGATTATATCTAGACCTCCTATGGTTTGGATGTCGGCGTTGATCAAGAAGGTCAAAAGAGTTGATAACGTCGTGTCAAGAGTAGTAGATCACTGGTTTGATATTACCATTGGAGGGTATATCATAGAGTTTTCTATTAATAGGGTAGAATCATATATTCAAGAAGAGATATATTTCTTTAAAGGACCTAGACGAAAATTTTTACACTTCTTGAAGTTGAAGATCAAGATGCTATTGCATGAGAAGAACATATTGAATATACAGTAGTGGGTCATACTGAAAAATCTAATGTTCAAGAATTCAGACAACGCCATTGACATAGAGATCGGACACACATGCAGTGGGAGGACCTTCAGAGAAGTTCCTCTGGTGAACTTGTTCGAGCAGAGTCACGGACCAACACAAGAAGAAGGGTTCTATAGTGGAGAAGAAGAAGATTTTTTGAACAAGGAACATTCAGAGTCTGCTAGGGCATAAGAATAGAATACTGGAGAACCTCACCGAGAAGAGTCAGAAACTTCCAGGACTATGCAAACTGTTGAAGTAAGTGATATTACACCCCCTGTTGTTTTAACAACATTAAGTAACCAGAGTAACCTAAGTTATCAGAACACTCAGAGAACTTGTACAAGTGGTTAAGTGCATACTCATCCAGGATCCTTAGGCAGATATATGGCATATGAGATGAGGTTACCCACCTTTAAAGGAGATGGATTTGAAGATCCTGACCAGCATTGGTTTCTATGTGAAGTTGTATGGAGTATTAAGAATGTCACCAATGAAGTTGTTAAAGGAGCTCAGTTTAGTACTACCCTCAGAGATCATGCATAGAGTTGGTACATGAAGTTCATCCAAGGATTTGTCCAGTTGAAACCACTGAACGAGATTAAGACTACGTTGATTATTGAATTCAAGAAACCCAAGTCGGAATCACAATGCATCACAGAGTTGAAAGAAATCAAGAAAAAAGTAGTTGAACCTGTTTGGGAGTTTGATCAGAGGTTTAAGACCTTGACATGCCATTTGATTTTTCATATCCCAGATAAGCAGAACAAGGAATGGTTCATTGTTTCCCTCCTACCACACATCAGAGTCCCTCTGATGCAATAGAAGATTGCTTTGCAGGATGAGGCATTGGAGATCACCATGAAACTTGAATCAACCCCTATGGCATAATCCATATTCAGGTATGAGTCAAATCTTGAGTCAACTAACTATCTTATCACTGCAGGTTGAAGATATGAAAAAAGATAAGGGAAAATATAAGAGAGAATACATATGGTGCATTAGATGCAAATCAGAAGGCCATGACAAGGAGAAATGTCCCCTATTTCATGAATATTTGGATTCTAGAGCTCCGTGTCCTTTGAAGCAAGTTACTCTACCTTGTTGCGAGGTATGTAGAAATAGACATCGCCCTGGCGAATGATATTACAAGAAAAAGTATGTCCAGACACCTACAAACCTCTATTGCACATTCTGTAAATATGTAGGTCATGATGAGAAGGACTGTAGATCTTATGACCTCTTACATGAAATATCAAGGGATATCTACAAAATTCAAGGCGAATTATAGGAAGAAGGGAACACTACACAGTAGAATTCCCTTGGAAGAGGAAACTTCAACCCTCATGGTGGATTCAGAGAAAAAGGAGGAGGAGGAGGCATGGGCTGAGGTATAGGTCATATCATTTGTCCTAACTACGCACAGCTAGGTCATTTGGAAAGGAACTTTCAAAACCCTTGTACCACGTGTAGTTACTGCAATTCATTTGAACATGTCATAGAATATTTTCATGCGCTATTAGCCAAACTTCAGGAAAGACGAGGAGGAAACCAACAAGTACAAATAATCACAACAGAACCTCGCAGAGCATATCCCAGAGTCGTTCTTATCACTAAAGGAGGCACTGCTATGCGAGAAGACAGGGTGACTCCAGGGAAGACTAAGAACAATCAGGAGTCAGAAAATTTGTAGAGAAGACACAAGAGTTTGATCCAAAAAGAGAGAAGAAGACATTTGAAGATACAAGAAAAGAGTTTAGAAGATACCAAGCTTCTTCATCAAAGGAACAACTAGAAGTAAGAGAATGTGGAATGCCCCTGGCCTTTGATCAATCTTCTTCGCCTGGAGAAGGGAAAGAGGTAAGCAATCTCATGGAATTCTTATGCTCTTGTATTAATTTGATAAAGGATGAGAGCATTGTACAATATCTACAAAACTTGATCAGACAGTATGAGCTAGGAAAGGTAGATCCTCTACTGAATAAAGAAGTACATCAACTATCCAAAAAGAGAAGGACAAATAAGGAACTACACCTTAATGTTCAAATTGGAGAATATGATATAGATTATGTGGTCCTCGACTTAGGATCAGAGATCAATGTTATGACGAAGCATACCTAGGCACTGATGGGAAAACCTAAGTTGATTTATTCCCCTATTAGGATTAGGATGGCCAATCAACATGTTGAGCCCCTTCGAAATATTGGAACATGTTCCTGTGGACATCGATGGGGTCAAAACATTTGTGGAATTCGAGGTGATTGAGATAGTCGATGATAGTTGTCCTTATCCCGCGCTATTAGGAATTGATTGGGATTTCAACAATTCTATTGTTGTTGACTTGAAGAAAAGGAGAATGAAGTTTGAAGGTGATTTCCTTAGGGTCATCACACCTTTGGATCCTAATGAAGGTCCTAGATACATAGATCCCATAAGAGAAGAAGACCGCGCATATATGTTGGAGAATATATACAAACTGACAGGACGACATCAGGATTACATTAATCCTACTACAGATGGGAATTTAAGCTGGAGAATTGACAATGCATGTTCATTAGACTTAGAAGAAGCACTGGAGAACTGGTATAATAAAATGTATGAAGTATCTACATGGAGATGTGTTAGACTGACCAGAGAAGTTCGTTGGATCGACACAATAGTAAGTAATTTACCCACATTTTATGGTTTGAATCACTTAGAAACTTTCTTACTGGAATTTGAAGAAATTGTACCAGTACAATAGAGACTGTTGGCACTGGATGAGGCTTTGAAAGATACTCCAGCAAGATGGTGGGGAACACATAAAAGGAACATCGTGAACTGGATACAACATGGCACTTTGATGACAACACGAACAATTAGAAGGAGGCGGAGTTAGGTACACAATTCAAAGTTGTTTGAAAGACCATGTGCGAGGTTGTGAGGAGGCCTAGAGTTGCATTCCTCAAGAAACATGGGTGCATAAATTCATCAATAATCTAGACACAATGCCTATCAAATGGTATCTTGAAGTGGAATTGTGCCTCACTACTGCAGACTGGCAAGGTATGACTCGGAATTTTGTAGCTACATTTTTATTTGAAAGTCAACACCCTCTGGAAGATCAAGATTTACAAGTTGTAAGACAAAAAGTATTTCAGGAAGCACCTAGCCTCCCTGTGGAGCAAGAAGAGGATGAATGGACTACACGTCTTCAGAAATTGCAACGATGTTATAGTATCAATGCCGATGAAGACGATGATCCTAGGAATGTGAACATCGCAGAAATGGAAGGACAATGAGACATAGAAGGACCAGGAGTCAAACTACCTTTTATTGGATAGCCAATCAAAATAAAGAAAGTTAATATTAGAACAGAGAAAGAACCTAAGATTGCTAATGTTGGAGATTATTGGGATGATGCCACTATTGATAAGATCACAAAATTGATTCATGATATCATGACTTGTTTCCAACCAAGTTCACTGATATGAAGGGAATTAAAGGGCCCACGAGAGATATGAAGATCCCCTTGAAACTAGATTAAAGGCCATTTAAATAAATACCTTACATATTGAACCCTAAATATAAGGAGAAAGTGAATATTGAACTAGACAAAATGCTGGAAGTAGGAATCATAGAACTTGTTGAAGAATCAGAGTGGATTATCCCTATGGTGTTTGAGGATAAGAAAACGGGAGAGATCAGAATTTGTGTAGATATCAAGAAGTTGAATGATGCATGTATACATGATCCATTCCCTACACCATTTACTAACGAAGTGTTAGATAACGTGGGAGGACATGAAGTCTACTCCTTCACCGATGTATTCTCAGGATACCATCAAATTAAGATTTCCACGGAAGATCGCCATAAGACCACGTTTGCAACAAAATGGGGATCCTACCAATACATAGTGATGCCTTTTGGATTGAATAATTCACCAACCATCTTTTCTAGGGTGGTGGTCAAAGCATTCAAGGAGTTTTTACATAAATTTATGGAATCATATTTTGATGATTGGACTATTTTTAGATTATTGAAAAACCATATTGAATGCTTAAGACTAATGTTGGATAAGTGCAGGAAATGTTAGATTTCCCTGAACCTGAAGAAATGGATCTTCTTTTATCCCTTTGGAGTGTTGTTGGGTCATATTGTGTGTAACTAGGGGTTACTCGTAGATCCATCTAAGATTGCCATTATTGTCGATTTACCCCCTCCTACTTCAATCAAATAGTTGCGCACTGTGCTGGGACATACTGGATACTATAGGAAGTTCATTAAGGGCTATGCATAGATTACAACACCTATGGAGAAGTTGTTGAAGAAGTATTGTCAGTTTCAATGGATAGAAGAATGTCAATAGAGCTTCGACTCATTGAAATAGAAAATGGTTACTGCACCTATTCTGGTTTTCCCAAATTGGAGAAAGGAATTTCATGTACATGTCGATGAATATTCTATTGCATTGGGAGAAGTGTTAGCACAACCAGGAGTAGGATATACTGACCACCCATTATCCTTTTCTAGCAGGAAGCTCTCAACAACTAAGATAAATTACACCACCACTGAGAGAGAAGGTTTAGCCATGGTGTATGCATTGCTGAAGTTTCGTCACTAATTGTTAGGAGGACACTTTAAGATGTTCACTGATCACTCCGTGCTAAAATACCTAGTCAAAAATCCAGTGTTGGGGGGAAGGATATGCATATGTCTTCTGTTATTTCAAGAATATGATTTTGAAATTGTGGTAAAGCCAGGAAATATGAACAAGGGACCTGACCACTTGTCTAGGTTGGAACATGGAGAGGAACCTACTAGTTTGGAGGATACACTACCAGATGCATAGTTGTTGGCCATGAGAAAGGTTGATGATTACTTATTCGATATAGTTCAGTTCCTATCAACAAGAATAACACCTCGTGAATACACAGTCATTCAGAAGAAACAGTTGGTAGTGCGCGTTGTAGATTTTTTGATTATAGATGGACAACTATATAATATGAGACCTAATGAGATCCTCATGAGATGTGTTATAGAGGCAGAATGACCATTGATTTTAGAAGAAGCTCATGAAGGCATTGCAGGAGGACACTAGGCAGGAAAAGAAACAAAGCAGAAGGTTCTTAGAGCTGGCCTTTGATGGCCCACTTTACATAGAGATGATAAAGAATACTACAGAGCATGTGATGTATGCCAACGAGCTGGGAAACCATCCAGAAGAGATTATATTCCTTTAGCACAACAACTAACCTTACAATCATTTGAGAAATGGGCCATTGACTTCGTGGAACCTATAAACCCACCACGGAAGCGCACAAGAGCCAGATACATCATCACTGTGACAAAGTATTTGACCAGATGGGCAGAAGCAAGAGAAGTTAAGGAATATAGTGCAACTACAGCTATAAGTTTCATATTTGATGATATCATAACTAGGTTTGGATTCCCAAATATCCTCATGAGTGATCAAGGTACACATTTTATTCATAAGACTATTGAAGCCTTGACTCAGGAATTTGAAGTTCACCACCAGAAGAGAACTCCTTACCACCCACAAGCAAATGGGATAGTTGAATCTTTCAACAAGATCTTGGAGACAACGCTGACGAAGATTTGCAGTGTAAATAGAGATGACTGGGATTTGAGAGTACCAACAGTATTATGGGCCTATAAAACTACTTGTAAGAAGTTGACAATGCAAACCCCCTTTAAGTTGGTCTATGGCATAGAAGCAGTTGTACCCATGGAATATGCAGTTCCTAGCTTAAGAATTGCAGCCTTTACAGATATGGATGACACTAGAATTATTCAAGAAAGTCTGGCACAATTTGTTGAACTAGAAGAAGACAAATTTATTGCAAGATTCCATCAACAAGTTCAAAAGGAACGAGAAAATGCCTACCATGACAGGCATATCAAGAAGAAATCATTTAGGCAAGGAGATCTGGTGTTGGTATACGATAGCAAGTTCATGAAGAATCCAGGGAAGTTCAGAACACATTAGATGGGGCCATATGAGGTTTCATATGTTACAGAAGGAGGAGTTGCACAGTTGAAGACTTTGAATGGGGAGTGGAAGGAAATTTTGGTGAATGGGAGTTGGTTGAAATTTTACTATGACAACTAGTTGACTCGCAGCTCTCGGTAAAAACAAGAGGAGAAGGGTCTAGGTACTAGGTGCAGTTGAGACTGGGTACCAGACACAAGAAAGACAGTCTGCACACAATGTGGAGGAACAGAGTAGGAAGCGCATGCTACACTGCGCAGTCTGAAGTCAATATACAATAGAATATTCATATCAGAGTGCCTCGAGATGAGTCACAGGTGAGTGTTTGGGGCCTGTTGGCCCTTGGTTATGGAAGAAAACAAATATTACAGAAGAAAATTTTAAACGCGAACTGCGCAAAATGAAGGTTGACTAAGATCGGGTCGAAGTGGTTAAAGAAGAAGAAAAGATGGAGCGAAGTACGAGAAAGAAAGTCGTTGGACGAGGAGATCGAGGAAGATAAATCAACAAGGAAGATGGATTGTCGACAACTCAACAAGAGGAAAAATCCATCGGTAGATGTTTTGGAGAACTTCGCAGGAAGGAAGGAAAGACATGCTCACGAAGCCCTGAAAACGTGGGTCAAGTTGACCTAGGGATTTAGACACCTAGAGTTTTGGTATCTAGGGTTTTAACACCTAGGATTTGGCCTAAGGTTGTCGGTGAGCTATTGTAATGTATAAATAAAGGTAACGAGGACATGATATGGGTTCAGGTATGTGATGATGAGTGATCATTGTTATTACTGAGAGATAAGGATTATGTGGAGAGAGAAGTATGTGTTGTAAGATCTTCAACTAGATGCAAAGATCAACCCTGCAACTGGGTTCGCAGGGAAGGGAGATAGAGAAAAGAGAGAAGGAGAGAGATCTACAAGCTAAGAGTGCAGATAGAACTGTAAGCTTTCACCTAATATATTATAAAGCACAGTTCTGTGGACGTAGCCCTAGGGAGAGGGTGAACCACATATATCCTATTGTTGTGTGTGATTAGTGTTGTGTTCTTTTCTCTGTTACTCTGATGATGCATTAGTATGTTAGATCTGATATATAACTGTGCGAAGTAGGTGAATTCTTGGAAATAATAATCTGATCTTCGTGTGTGGTTGCCTTGATTCCACTTGCATTTCCTCTGGTTGTAGACACATGTGTCCTGCAACCCCCTATTTCTACTTTGCGTGAGACTTCATCTACTTCGCAGGTGTTGCCGAAAGGGCCAGTAGTTAGGGCTTGTTGGTGCACTATTACAGCTGAACCCTGGGTTTTCCCCTGTGCCAATAGTTTTCCCAATAATTCTAAGGTCCATCTTGTTTTTCATGTTTCCTGCTAAAAGAAGGTGATTGGAACTAAGTTCCAAACTCAAACCAACCTTCCCGAGTTGGATGAAGAAGGATCCATTTGGCTATAACCACAAGCATTTTTGGACCAACGTGAGTATCGTCTGTGTCATCACACCATCAAGGAAGTGTTAGTTTAGTTGATCCGATATATTTTCATTGCGTGTCTTATAAAGAATTGAATTAAATGAGCATAAATTAAAGTGCACCATTAAAGAAGGAAAATCTCAATAATGAAGAGAATTAAGCATCAAATCTGAACACAAAAAATTTGATAATGAAGTTTTTCCCTGGTGGACTACGTCTTCGGGTCCTACTCTCAAATGGGTAGGCCTTTTTATTAACTCAACAAAAGAATTTGGAAAAATACATAAGTATACCTCATTATGAAATCAAGCTGCAAAAGTTTTTCTCAAATCAGAAAACAAACAACACCAATGAATTTGTGGCATAGAATTACCCAAAAATGACTGTCTCCACACTTCGATCCGAATATGGCACTCCTGGGCCCAAGAGAAACCCTGTCTCGGTTTTTGTGCCCTACAACATCCAATAAATGTTGAATACGTTTTCTCAAAAACTATTATGGTGTGTACCCACACGCAACCTCCTTTTAGCACTGGGTGGATTCATATTTTAAATAAAGAAACCGACGTTGCAAACAATGTGAGGTCATTGGCCTAGTGATTGTGGTGCATATATTAAGGCG
>SNQJ01S0036371.1:10247-38145 GCA_010110895.2 Picea sitchensis
GTATATATATCAGAAGGAAGAATTTGTGCATTCTTATCAGCTCATGGTGTAGCTCTCAGTCTTAGCTTCATCATACATTTTACGAAATCAAAATCTGAGTTTGTACGCCCAAGATACTTATAATTTTTTCCAGAAGTTCGACAAAGAGATTGCAAAAAGAACTTTGAAGATGAAAATTTTTCTAAGTGTTGTGCCCCTCTTCCCCTCTCCTCTTCTTCCATGTGCAACACTTAGTTTTTTTCATCTTACATTTCCCTCTCCTTTCTCTTCTCTTCTCATACTTAGCCATTCTAACACTTTCCATCTCCTCTCCATCATTTTAACACGTTCCATCTCTATAATTAGTCATTTTCCCTCTCTTATCCCTTCACTTCTCTTCTCATGTCATACTCTCATCTCTCACACTCTCATATCTTACTTAGCCATTTTCTCATTACTCTCATATTCCCTTCACTTCTCATATTTAGCCATTTTTCTACCTTTCATTCCTTACTCTCCTCTCTATACTTAACCATTTTCCCCTTTTCCACTCTACTCTCCATACTCTATATTCCACACTTAGCCATTTTCCCCTCTTTCATTTCTTACTCTCCTTTCCTTACTTCTCCATTTCCACATTCAATTTTCTATTTCCATTTCCATTTTTTCTCATTATTTCATTTTCCATTTCCATTTCTATTTTCCTTTCTTTGCCATTTCCTATTTTCTATTTTCCTTTCTTAATTTATTTTTCCATTTTCCTTTCCATATTTCACGTATTTCTTTTAATTTTTTCCCCATATTTCACATAACCCCTCTCTAGCACTTAGTCATATTTCTTATGACTTAGCGCAGGTCAGTGATCTTTCTTATGACTATACCTCATTTCCACAACCTTAACAACACACCCTCGATTTCACAACCCACATTATGCACCCATACTTGGAATTTTTTACAATTCTTTTTACCAAGTCTTACCTCCATAACTCCATGGGTCAATGATCTTTACGACTCCTCCATATACTATGCCCATCCATTCGACCACTTTTCAACACTTAAATTTTTGACATTCTTCTTACTATGTCCACAACTCTTTTTACTACCTTTTATCTCTCTTTCCGATCGATTCTCAACACTTAGAATTTTTACCACTCTTTTCACTGAGTCTTACCACACTCTGCAACGATTCTTGAGAAGTAATACCACAGGTCCACGATGATTTCTAAGACTCTTTCCATATCCTTGATCCATATGAATGATCCATTCTTATACTGTAGAGGACGATATATGCTTATACTATATACTATATAGTCTTATACTTGGACATTTCTATAACCCTTTTAGCATTAATTCAGGTAACGTCGTGAACCCTCCTCATTTATTTTAATATAAGTTCTCTTATCCTAAGTTATTTTTGGGCACATTTCCAAGTCATGTGGCAGGTGATTGGGTGGTGATTGAACGTTGTTGAGGAAAAGGTATGAGGAACCTTGCTCAAGCATTTTTCAGATGTTTTTGGGCTAAGGAAAGATAGTTGGGAAGGTTACCTAGGGTTTATAACCTTAGAATAAAAGAAACAATCACTTAATCCACGGGTACTAATTACAAGGGACCAAACCTAGTTTTTGATATATTGTTTGTAACTGTGCAAAGAAATAAACTAAACATAAATTACATGAGTGTGTACATGGAGATAAAAGCGAAATATGAACCAAATCATCAAAAACACATATGTGAGACTGAAATCAAAAGTATGATTTTTATAGTGATTTCATTATGAGATACAAAGATGAATTCTCTTTACAAACCCTTGTGAGGGTAGGGATGAAAGTTAGATTTAGAAGCCTCTGATGGACACCATACAAAAAGAATCTGACAACAAAAGAAAACTGAAGCTAAATATCTGGATCAACTTGCAATAAAATGTTGTCACTTGACTCTACAAAATATTCTTTATGATCCATAAAAATTAATTTATAAATAGACAATAACACATAGATTGTCAAAGATAAATCATACACCTTTAAAACAAACTACTGAAATATATGATTTAGTTTTGAATCATAATGCCTTCAGTAAGACCTTTCTTTCATCAAGATGGTTAAATCTTCTAGTAAACTTAGAATGAATGGAAAATGAAAAGTATCTCACAAGTATAGAGAAAACCTTATGGCTAAATTTCTCCCTTTATTATCTCTAACCTTATCTCTTCATTTGATTGAGATTTTATTCCTTCTCAATAAGTTATGGTAGTTCAACTACCTTTCTTTAGTTAAGCCTAATTATCTTAACTAATTAGTTGAGACAAATAAATAATAATATATAAATAAGGGTCTAATTAAATAACAACTAAATAGGTGGGAACCCTTATGAATCCCATTTCAATTTCTTTTAATAGTCAGCAAAATATGACGTATCAAACCCCAAAAATTTTATTCAAACATCCTCCTTGTAACTCCCATTTTCATATTAAGGATCAAATATTTTCATATTAGTAAAAATATAACATGACTATGTCCAAAAATGTCAGTGTATCCATGTTCTCCAAAACACTGTCTAAATATGCATTTGTTGTTTGAAATATTGTCAAAATAAAAATACTTTCCTCAATAGAAAATAACATTAATCATCATTACAAAACATATTTAATATGAGAGGCATTTGGCCTATTTTCACTGTTGCACTCTTTTGATCTTTCTATTGCAACTTTAGGTTGATCAGAACCTTGAGGGTGAATCTCACTAATGACATGGGATAAATTGTCTTTGATATGAAGATGAGAGGACACATATCTAGAGGAATATTTGGATGACTTGGAGGAAGTGGCACTCCTTTTCCTTTACCTGTCTTTGGCTTGGAAACATCATTTTTTAGCCTTTTACTTGTATGAGAAGACTAGATGGGTAAGAAAACATGATCAGCTTGAGCATTTGGATTTTTTTACGGTGGAGAAGGGGGTGATGGAAAATACGCAGTAGGCCATCCATGGTGATGAGAAGCAGGCTGATGGACAATCTCTTGCCAACCATTATTGGCAGGCGGTTTTGGATGCATAGACACATGAGGGGGAACACAGATACCAGAAAATTTTTGATGTGGCTGGAAGGGAGGTCTCTCAGGTTAGGGTTGGAGGATCCCATGGCCAACTAGGTTGAAGAACCTAGCTTGAAAGAGCTGATTTAATTCCTATGGATCAACATCAAAATGTATTGAAAAATGTGGCCTTCTATGCCCCCTGTACTAATTTCCTCTGCCTCTATTAACACCTTTTCCATTGTTTTCCTTGCTCAAGAAGCTCATATTGAAGAAATATTCCAACATGTCATGAAAAACTATTAACAATCCATGCATCAATACTCTACCTAAATAAAATCAAAATATTGGCTCTATCATTCACCACAAAGAACATTCAATCCATCCATCAATATCTTAACACTCAAGAATCAATTTTCCATTTGAACATGAAGTGGTAGGGCTATTGAGAATATGAGGGGGTTATAATGAGTGAAACAGTGGAAACATGGATGGGAAGTGACCAACGAATACTGTTCAAGAAAATGCAAAAGTAACATAAAATGTATCCATATCCAATTTCCCAACACCAATCATAAGCTAGCCTTTTCTTTTATTATTAATCCTTTTTCTTTTCAACCAAATTAAATTCATAATAATAGAACAAGGAATATTTAAAATTTATTTGGGAAGGCGAGGGCTATATAATGAGAGAAAAAGTGAGAGCATGGAAGGGAAAGATGATTATTGTTCTATTATATCCAATAGTATTTATTAAAAAAAATCAACATCAACATCATTTGCCAAAACCTTTATTTTAACATTATACAACTTCAAAATCAACAAAACACCCATGGATAAATAATAAGTGAGACAAGAATTAACAAAAACAACCAATCTTCCCACTGTTGGGTTAATCACTTATAACATACATCAAGACCAGAGTTCAAGTATCTTAATTTCCATACACCAGATAAAAGAATCAAGGTCTGGGCGCAAGGAAAACACTCCCATATATTCACAAATAGTTGAAAGTTAATTTGAAGGAGCTACAAGTATTCCAAAGATTGGGTACTGGAATTAAGAAAAACAACTATTATTTTGTTCACAGAGAGAAATAAACCCTTGAATTTTAATGATTAGAGATGAGTGAAACCAAAAGAAATTCCATAGTTATTTTCCAATAGTCATATCATAGAAGCAGTATTCATTCTGGGCATAACGAAATCACATAATCCAAACAGAAAGGAGTTTCAAACACTATGCTCAGCTTGAAAAATTTAAATGCCAACAAGGAGGAACCTCCACTTAAATGCAATTTGCAAAGTCGTGATACCACATACATCCATTTACACTTTGGAAGAAAACATAGTCTGTAAGAAAATCTAAGAGCCAACATCATGATTTTATTATGAGCGGAGCTATATTTCCTGAATGGAGAGGTAAGAACTATCATACATGTATGGAGAGTGTCAGAAAACCAACAAGCACGACTATTCTTTCCAAGTCCGAGCAAAATAGAGGCAACACCATCCAAAGAAACCAACACCAATGCGAACCAAGTGAGGGTGGTGACCTCAAGGTAGGGTTAGAGCGATGTGTAGTAATTGCATGTTGTTTCTCACATTAAATTCCATCAACTATAGCCAAGTATGAGCGCACCCAACACATCTAGAGCATAGTCCACTATGTTTTCCACATAACTGTAACATCCCGCTCTTGCATGCACTGAGCGAACTTATCCTTGAGGACACTTTCTTGCAAGTGATCCAGATTATTATACTATTGGCCATTTGATTACGATTATGAGGCATTAGGGATATGATGATATGTTATTTTGTTGTATTGACATAGACAAGTGTTATTGACTGGGTTCTTCCGAGTGTGCAGGACTTTGGACCTCGAGGATGCAGAGGCATCGATGAAACCCCTTGGACTTTAGATTGAGTTAGGGAGAGGATTGTTGGGTTGAATATTGTTGATGTGACATATGTACATATGATTAAATGTTATGATGATTGATTATTTTGCTGACATGATTCGTTGATGATTCAGGCTAACGATAGCTTGTTGACCATACTCACATGTGGAGTAGATGGGTCATGCAGGACAACCAGAGACTTGAGGGAGAGGTGTGAACAACAACCCTGCCACAATGTACTATCAATCCCACCATGGCTCGAACTGTATTTTAACGATTACTTAGTTTGAGAATACCCACGATGCTGTGAGGGCAGACTGCAACATTCGCTCGCAATGATTCTAAGGGGCATGCAATAAGGCATGGGCATTATTCCTTAGAGGCCCTTAGTCTTCCACAATATCACCTAACAGAGTATTGACTCCAATGGTTTTGATTTCTACCAAGTTAGTGAAGAGGCGAGTGGCACCCTTGGAGCACATACTGCATCCTGAAGGGCAAGTCGCGCAAGGATAACAAAAAGAGGCAAGTGGCACCGTTGGAGCACGTAGTGCATCCTGAAGGGCACGTCGTGCAAGTAAAACATAAAGAGGCGAGTGGCAGCCTTGGAGAACCTAGTGCGCCCTGAAGGGCACGTCGCATTTTTAACTGGTAAGTGAATAAACCTAGATGGCCTTAAAACGAATGATGTGATAAGAAAGATTTAAAAAAAAAAATCCCTAATAAAAATGTCGCCTAGCCTAGAGAAATTAAAAAGCTAGGTCTAAGTAGAACTTGTGGTAAATAATAATAATAAATAAACTTGTAACAAGAAGGGGGGTAAGAAATTCAAATTAAATTTTAAAATCAAATTATAATGGGGGATTAAAATTTTAAAAAAGGAAATGATAGTTTTATCTACATATGCTAATTTAATTTTTAGTTAAAAAGAAAAATGGGTAAATGGTTGTTTTTCTACACTTGCTAAATTGATTTTTATTTAAAAAGGGAAAAGAGGGAAACTTAAAAGAAATAGGAAACTAAAGGAAAAGGGGGAAACATAAAAAAAAGGGGGAATCATAAAGAAAAAGTTGAATGTCTAACTTAGTAAGGAAATTGCCTTAGGAACTTCCTATTTTTGAACTCAACTAGGAATTTAGTAAGGCATAAGTCATTTAAGAAGTGTAAGGAAATTTTGGGACACCTAGGAGCGTTTTTAGGAATGTTTTTAGGTGGGTGAGGGAAATAGGGATACTTAATTAATTAATAAAAAATATTTTTCTGGTGCAATTAGGGGATGGGTGACATGTGTACGGGAGAGGTTTTTCGAATTTAATTAACTGAAAAAGGAATTTAATGAGAATTTAGGAAACTAATTACTTGAAAACTCTATAAAAAAATATGGAGGATGAGGAGTATGATCTGATCTTTATGCATAATGTTACACTGCTGAATTTTTGTCTTGACTACACTTATCTTGTGGGAGTTGGGATATCCAGCTTGGGTAATGAGTAGTAGCTCGACCTTGCGAGGCGAGTTGGGTGCTAGTGGTTCTCTGGTATTGTGTGCATCGCCCCTTTGTGGCTCGGGGGGCTCAAGGGGAAGAAGAGACCCCTAGCGTTGGCTGGGAGGTACCGGTGAGGTCACATCAATCGACAAGCAGGAGTTGGATGGAGTACGCGTGAGACAACGACTCAGAGCTGTCGCATTTGGCTATGGTACGCATGCGTTTATTTTTTAATGGTAGATTAATATTGTTCCTACGCTTTCATTATTGTACTTCTATTGTGTAAAGAATTGTGTTTTATTTAGTGTTTTATAATCAAAGAACTTAAAGTCATCCCTGCCTTACGCTCGCTGCATTTTGAATGGATTTCCCTTGGCGAACCCAACTTCTGATTTCAATGACTTCTATGTGTGGGTTTTATTGATTATTATGAAGATATTATGTGTTTATCTTCCATCCCTTATCCCTTTAGTCATCAGTCCGTGCATGAGAAGTCGGCTAGGAGACGAATTAACGATCGTCACTTCGGTGTTTAAAGACCTATAGATTCTAATGCCCTACTTTTCTGCGCATGGATGATGAGTGAAGGATAAATGTTTCCCAACCGTCTATCCCTTACTTATCTCTGCATTTTTCTTTTATGATTAACCCCTGATCTTTGCGCTTTCTTGTGAATGAGCATCCTTGCATTTTGATTGATTCATGGGATAATGATTTATCTTTGCGTCTTGTGTTTGAGTATCTCTACATTTTTGTTGATTCATCTCTGATCGAATAGTCTATGCATTTTGTTGATTATCTCTGTGATTTTATTGATAAATCCCAACACCTTGTTGGTATCATCTTTGCGATTTTAATGGTGAATCCCCGTGCTTCATTAATATATCGATTGTAATTTCGTCATCATTTTTTACTGTGATTTCATTCTCCTTAATGACTGCGATTTCATTCTCCTTATAGACTGTGATTTCATTAATATATTGATTGTGATTTCCTTTACATATTGACTGTGATTTACATTTAGCGACTGTGATTTACATATTGACTGCAATTTACATGATGACTGCGATTTACATTTATTGAAAAATATTTTTATACATGAGCGATTTTTAAATCTTTTCACAGAATTTATGTGGCCATTTCACACAGCGAAATTATAAATCTTTTCACACCACGAGTTTAATATCTATTGATAGTGATTTTATGCGTATCGTGTGACTGTAAATTTAATATACTGACAACGAATTTATATATTACGATACTGTATTGACATAGTAAGCGAAATTAATTATAGATTTTATAGACAATAATGTTATGGACAACAATTTTATATTCCATATTTTTATTTTTACACAACGATATCATCTTAACCCAACAGTATCATGTAGTTCCTAGACAACGACATCATACATTTAATAGACAACTTTATCTCCGCATTGATTAATGGACATCAATTTCATTGATTGTTGGTAGCGAATTCATTGAGAGTTGACAACGAACTTGAGAGGGAAATTGAAAGAATTTTTGGATAGCCATACTCTGCATTTTTTGGGGGATAGATTTTACACTTTGTGATATATATTACACTATATATTTACACTATACATTTAATAACAAAGTAATATCATAATTTTCCCAACAATTATCTTATTTCGTATATATCATATATTTACACTCTCCGATATATATTTACACTATATATTTACACTTTACGTTACATATTTACATGCGATATATATATCATATATTTACACTCTGCGATATATATTTACACTATATATTCACAATATGCGTTACATATTTACATGTGATATATTTATCATATATCACACTCTGCGATATATATTCACACTATATATATGTTTACACTAATTTCATTATATCATATATTTACACACTGCGATTTCATATATTTAAATGAAAACGTTATCATATATTAATTCTGCATATTAGATATTTAAATGATAACAATATAATATATTTAACTTAGTGATATCATGTATTTAATACACAACAATAAATGCTAGACAACCATTATTAATAGATAGSAATATACTTGTTAGACAACGATATCAATGCTAGATGACTATCTTTTARTAGACAGAGATTTTACATTTAGACTGYGTTACAATTTTTAGACATAGATCTTTTGATAGCCGGAAATGTGGATTGTTGACAACGAACATTAACAGACAACGATATTAATGTTAAATAGAGACTTCTTTGTTGATACCAAAAAGGAATAACTCATAGATGGCTAATTGCATCYCTTAATTGATGTATGTYTGCCTTAGAATTGTTGCGCGAGGAATTTAATGTGATGTATGATTGTTTAGTAGTCACATTTCTCTTGCATCTTATTGACTTGTCGATTGGGTGCTTGGATATAGTCTTCTTGTATTCTGACAGTTATTTTGGTATCCTAGCATGTTGGATTTTTCTTGGGTTATTGGTCTAAGATAGGTTATGTTGCGCTATGGTTATTGTTGCTCCTATCACCTTGTGACGACATGATTCCTGATGAGGGGATCATTGTGCGCCCTGATGGATAGACACGAATGATAACCTGGCCGATGTCTTGTGCTTCCCAATGAGGGTGTTTGTTTGTTGTAATTGATGGTTGTACTTGGTTCTACGAATCCTTAATGCATTTGGTTTTACGCGTCGTAGAGGTATCTAGTTATTGGTCATCGAAGTCGTTGTGTCGGGTTTGTTGATGTTGACCTTTAGTTGGTAGGCATTGTCTTGCTTGTGTCAGGCGGGTAGCCGGTTTTATCTGTCTATTGATTATCGCATGTTTCATCCAGTTGCATGATGTGCTAGTATGTTATGCCATTGTTGTATGTTGCCTGAATGCATAAGTTGTGTTCGTCATCTCGTTGTGTTGATTAATTGTTGTCATCATTTTCCTTCTCGATTAAAACAAAACAAAAAAAATTGCACTTCCTATGTCGCATGTAGTAGTAATGAATGGGGTCGTTACATATGGTATTAGAGTGGGTTCAACCCTGTGACTGTGGATCGCCAGGATTTCCATTGTAGTAAACCCTTGATTATTAACCTAGCGCTAATTAAAACTTTAACATATCTATGCGGTGATATCAATTATAGGATGCCACAGAGGTTCACGGCGTGGTGCTGTGGAAGGAGGTGAAACACCTCTAGAGGTGCCCGCACCCTCGGAGTCTAACCCCCAAGGGGAAGAACAAGTCTTTGGGTTGGATTCGATTGTTGTAAGGGATGATGATGGTATAACAAGGTCCTTCTAGAGATTGTGAGAGGCCTTGATTCACCATCTGTACTGAGATGAGGCCAGGGTGCTTATACCCTTGAGGTTCCACAATGCGCCCATTCAGTACTCTTAGTATTCACTGTGAACTCGAGAAGGTCAATTTCCCAAGTTCTTTGGTGCCTTGGATGGTGCATCCGCCAAGGCATGGTGGGAGAATATGGAGATGTACTTTGCGCTTCGCTAATATACTTCCAACACGAAGGTCCACATGGCGGTCTTCAACTATAGGGGAGTGCTTTTATATGGTATAATATGCTCCTGTCACATTTGAACATGGTCGTCGAAGACGTGTCATGGTAACTATTCAAGGAACGGTTCTAGGAGAGGTATCTTTCTGAGGAATTCATTGAGCGTCAACTCAATGAGTTCAACGCCTTGCGATAGGGTGGCCGCATGATGCCCAAGTACGAGGCCCATTTTTGGAGAAACTTCAGTATGCTCCGCACCAAATTACCAAGAAACTTAAGTTCAACGAGTTTGTGTTGGGCCTTAATGTTATAATTCAACTTCTACTTCAGGTACCAAGAATACTGGAATGAAGAAAGTGTGTTGGATTGTGGGGAGCCACATTACCATCATGACTTCCCAAAGGAGAGGATCGAGGCATCTGGATCAGTCAGAACCACTACCATGGGAGTTTTGGGCAAGGCCCATCAGATTAGTGTAGAGGTGAATAAATTCCAGGCAGAGCACTAGTCGACTGTGCTCGAGACGTCTGGTACCATCATTGACCAAACCCTTAGTATTTTGATAGATCTCGGTGCTGCAAAGAGTTTCATTTATGTGGAAGCACTAAAAAGAATTAAGGTAAAGGCAGGCGAACAGGGTGATTTTAGCTTTGTAGAATGACTCTGGGAGCCAAACATAAGGTTGGAGGGAAGGTTACAAGATGTAGCCTTAACCTGGGAGAGTTTTTCACTAGGGCCAATCTGTACATCATGATATTAGGATCTTATGATGTTGTGATCGGTAGGGACTGGTTGGAATCGCATGAGGTGATACTCAACTATAAGATGAAATAATTGATCTTGGTTGTTGATGAGGGACAAAGACGCGTGATTGTAGGTTGGAACCAGGGAGTTTCCCTAAGGTTCATATCTTCCTTGTAGCTATGGAAGAGCATGCGCAAGGGATGTAAGTTTTATGCGATCCTTGTGTTAAATGAGAAGGGAGTAGCGAAAGGTCTATAAAACCTTCTGATGGTGAGAGAGTTTGTGGACGTATTACCTGAGGAGTTACCTAGGATGCTACCAGAGAAGGAATTGGAATTTACCATACACCTAAAACCGGGGACTGAACCTATAGAAAGAACGCCTTATCGAATGTCGACTCCGGAGTTACAGGAGTTGAAAATGTAATTGAAGGAGTTGCTGGACCTGGGACTTATATGTCCCAGTGTGTCACCGTGGGGTGCACCTATTATTTTCATTTGAAGGAAGGATGGGTCATGGAGACTCTGCATTGACTACCATTAGTTGAACAAGGAAACGATCAAGAATCAATATCTATTTCCAAGGATTGATGATATGTTTGATCAGATGAAAGGCACGATGATGTTTTCAAAGATTGACTTGAGATAAAGGTATCACCAGTTAAGGATCAAGGAGGATGATGTCCCTAAGACTGACTTTAAAGAGAGGTTTGGACATTACAAATTTATTGTTTTATCGTTTGGCCTAACAAATTCCCCAGGGGTAATTAACAGGGTGTTCCGCGACTACTTAGACAAGTTCATCCAAGTATTCATTGACGATATTTTGATTTACTCTTAGACGATGGAGGAGCATGACGATAACTTCCGCTTGGTACTACAGTGTCTGCGAGAGAACAAATTGTATGGGAAATTGTCTAAATGCTCGTTTTATCTATCGAAGATTCACTACTTAGAACATGTCATCTCCAACAAAGGTATCGCCATGGATCCAACAAAGGTACAGGCTATTATGGAATGGTCTGCGCTGACAAATGTCCCAAAAGTGCCTAACTTCCTGGGTGTAGCAGGATACTATCTATGGTTCATCGAGGGTTTTTCGAAGATAGAAAATCCAATTATGGAATTGCAGAAGAAGAACAAGAAGTTTGTTGGGACCGAGAAATGTGAGAAAGCATTTCAGAGGCTCAAGGATATGTTGACAACAACACTGATACTAAAGGTCCTTTACATGGACACAGACTTCTTGGTATGCACTGACGCATCCAAAGAAGGCTTAGGCAGATTCTTTATGCAAGATGATTGAGTGATCACTTACATCTCGAGAAAGTTGAGAAGGCTTGAGGAGAACTATGTGATGCATGATTTGGAGTGTTAGCTATTGTTTATGCCTNAACCATTGTGGACTACATCACATCGTTACGCAAGGCGACCTGAACGCGTGACAATGACATTGTTAGGAATTGATTAGTGAGTATGAATTTAAGATTACTTACATAAAGGGAACAATCAACAGAGTGGATGATGTGTTGATTCAGAGACCACGCATATTTTCTATGATGCCTCTTCAGACGAATATACATGAAAATATTCTAACTTTACAGCGCGACAATGATTGGTACAAAGAGGTCAAGGATTTTATCGGACAAAACACAATGATGGTACCAATATTCGAAGGATTTACGTTGGATGATGACAAATTATTGATATTTAAAAGTTAAATTTATGTACCGCCCAACGACGAGTTGAGGAGCTTGATCCTAAACGAGGCTCATAGAGCAGTATACATGGCTCATCCTGGAGTCATGAAGATGAGGGCAGACATTAAACCCTTATTCTTATGGAAAGGAATTAAGGAATACATAGTCAACTACGTGGCAAGATGTCTAGAATATCAACAGGTGAAGGTTGAACATAGAAATCCAGTAGGATTACTACAGCCACACGCTATTCCTGAATCGAAATGGGAGGTCATTTTGATGGATTTCATTGTTGGATTGCCACTGACGGCAAGGAGACACGACTCGATTTTTGTGGTAGTCGACACTCTGATAAAGAGTGCTCATTTTATTCCTCTGCGTACGACGTATCAGGCACCTGACATAGCTAGAGTTTTCATCAGTGAGATTTTGAGGCTGCATGGCATTCCTAAGAGGATTATATCCGATCGAGGATAAGTGTTTACTAGACAATTTTGGACTAGTTTCCAAGAGGCATTGGGAACCCAACTAAAATTTAGTACTATGTATCACCCATAGACAGACGGGCAGATCGAAAAAAAATAGAAAAAATCTTGGAGGACATGTTGTGAATGTACGTGATGGACCAACAAAACCATTGGGAATAATTCTTGCACCTGGTAGAATTCACATATAACAATAGTTATCAAAGCACCATTATGATGGCACCTTTCGAGTTTCTTTACGGGCGACTGTGTCAGACACCTTTGAGTTGGGATAAGATTGAGGATATTGTCCTGGTGGGACCAGAAGAAATCCAAGAAATGGAGGATCAAATGAAAACAATAATACAAAGGATCAAGGAAGCACAAGATCAATAGAAGAGATATGTTGATGCGCACCATGTCGACCGTAGTTACGAAGTTGGCGATCGAGTCTTCTTGCAGGTGAAACCGCATAAGAGTTTGATCAAGTTTGGAAAGGGTGCTAAACTCTCTCCTAGGTTCATGGGATCCTGTGAGATTGTGGAAAAGAGAGGGCCGTGGCCTATTGACTAGGCTTGCCTGATCCTTGAGGCATATGCATGATGTCTTTCATGTCTCTATTTGAGATATTATGTTACTGATCCTACACATGTTTTGACTTGAGTACCTTGTAGGTATCATATGAGGGTGCACTCACGGCTAGGTCAATCTGCATCCTGGACCATCTCATTCAAAAACTACGACGTCAAAAAGTAGATCAGGTCAAGGTCCAGTGGGAAAATTATAGTCCGCACTCGGTGACCTCAGGGGATGCATAAGATATGTGCCAACAGTTTCCATTTTTGTTGATGGATAGACTTATGATATTGTGATACACTTTATTTTGACAATTATATACTGTGAAACTTCAGGACGAAGTTTAAAACAAGAGAGAGTGTATGTAACATGCCCCTCTTATGCGCAGTAAGTGAACTTATCCTTGAGGACACTTGCTTGCAAGTGATCCAGATTATTATACTATTGGTCGTTTGATTACGAATATGAGGCATTATGGATATGATGATATGTTCTTTTGTTGTATTGACATAGACAAGTGTTATTGACTGGGTTCTCCTGAGTGTGCAAGACTTTGTACCCCGAGGATGCAGAGGCATCGATGAAACCCTTTGGAATCCAGATTGAGTCAAGGAGAGGATTGTTGGGTTGAATATTGTTGATGTGACATATGTACATATGACTAGATGTTCTGATGATTGATTATTTTGCTGAAATGATTTGTTGATGATGCAGGCTGACGATAGCTTGCCAAACAGACTCACATGTGGATTAGAGGGGTCATGCAGGACAAACAAATACTTGAGGGAAATGTGTGGACAACAACCTCGCCACAACCTACTAGCACTCCCGCCATGGCTCGAACTGTAGGTTAATGATTTGTAACATCACGCTCTGGCGCACTGAGAACACTTATTCTTTGAGGACACTTGCTCGCAAGTGATCTGGACTTTTATGATATTTAACCAATTGTCCTTAATTATGACGCATTATGATAGATGACATGATGTTTACTGCATTGACATAGATAGGTGCTATTGACTCAGTTTTACTGAGTGTGCAGGGTTTTGGACCTTGAGGATGTTGAGGTATCGACGGAACCCCTTGGACTCTGGATCGAGTCAGGGAGTGTGCTATTGGGGTTGTTTGTTTATGGTGATTTTAGTACATTTGATTTAATGATATGATGTGGACATGTTTTGACACGATTGTTGATGATGCAGGCTAATGATAGCTTGCCGACTAGACTCACATATGGAGTAGAGGGGCCACACATGATTTCCAGAGAGGTTGAGGGAGAGATCTAGACAACATCCCTGCCACATCCTACTAGCACTCCCACCGTGGCTCGAACTGTAGGTTAACGATTACCTAGTTCGAGAGGATCCACGATGCCATGAGGGAATATTACGACATTCGCTCACGATGACTCTAAGGGTTGCGCAATAAGGCGGGGGCCTTATTCCTTAGAAACCCTTAGTCTCCCACAAGTTCACCTGGCGGAGTGTTGACTCCAGGGGTTATTGATGTCTACCAATCAGTCAAGTGGCGAGTGGCACTCTTGGAGCACATGGTGCATCCTGAAGGGCATGTCGCGCAAAAGAAACAAACAAGGCGAGTGGCACCCTTGGAGCACGTGGTGCATCTTGAAGGGCACGTTGCACGAAAGAAAAAAATGAGGCAAGTGGCACCCTTGGAGCACGTGGTGCATCTTGAAGGGCACGTCGCGCAAAAGAAACAAACAAGACGAGTTGCACCCTTGGAGCACGTGGTGCGTCCTGAAGGGCACGTCGCGTTGATGTTGATGAAGGAACAAACCTAGATGGCCCTAAGACATTTAACACATTAAGAAATTCTTAAACAACTTCCCTAATTAAATGTCGCCTGGTTCAGAATCTAAGTCCTAAGTCTAAAACTTCTCTAGGGTAAAATTTTAACTAGCCTTAAGAAAAAGACTATAAAAATAAAAATTTAAACAAACAAAAAAAGAAGCTTAAGTAATAGTTTCAGTCTTCATAAAATTTTTGGGGTAAAATGAAGAGAGTAAGAATTTGATTAAAATCAGTGGATTTAAAATTGTAAAGAAGAAATAAATTATTTAAGTTGTGAAAGTGTAAAAAGATATTAAATTAATAAAAAAAAAGGGGGGAAAGAGTAAATAGCGCAACTGCCATTTTGGCTCTAATAAAAAAAGCGAAAGAAGGGAATAATAAAAATTTGGAAACTAAGGAATGGGGGGAGACATAATAAGGGAAAGAGGGGAACTTATGGTAAAAAGCGAGGTTAACATAGTAAGGAATCTGCAATTAAGAACCTTCTAAAATGAACTAAATTAACAACTTCATTTTAGGGAAAGTATTTAAACCGGTAAGGGAATCTAGGAACACCTAGGAGTAAATTTAGGAGCAACTCTAGGTGGGTGAGGGAAATGAGACAATTAATAAATTTAAAGAAATCATTTATTGGAGGAAAGAGGGGGATGGACGACACTTGTGTGAAGGAGAATATTTAGAAGATTTTTATTAAAACTTAATTTAAATGTGATTTAGGGAAAGTGGGAGGTTCTAAAAACTCTATAAAAGAAAGGGAAGATGAGGAAGAAGGGGATCGGCTATTAGCATAACGTTACGCTGCCGGATTTGTGACTTGACTGATTACTTGTGAGGAGTTGGGATTTCCCAGCTCAGATAGGAGTGGTAGCTCAGCTTTGCGAGGCGAGCTGGGAGCTAAACGTACCATCTAGATAGTGTGTGGCCTCTTTGCAGCTCGGGGGGCTAAGGGGGAAGAAAAGTACCCCTAGCGATTGGCTGGGAGGTACCAGTGTAGTCTCGACAGTTGGCGAGTGGGAGCGGCAAGGAGCGCGCGGACGACACTCAAAGCAGGCGAGCAGGCAAAGGTACGCCCCTTCGATTGAATGATAGATTGTGTAGGATGTATGATTAGATCTGTAGTGTTTTACTTGTGAAATGTATTTGATTTATTGCACAAGAGATCCGATCCTCCACCCTGCTCGATCTGGTGACAAACCTTATATACCCGATTCAATTCTTGCAGATATATGTTGAATTTGAGTGGAGTTGTGTGTCTAAAATGCATTTTGTTTAGAATTCATGTACTGTAAATGTTTGTAATGAAATCCTTAAGTTAGGAATTAGGTATCGTAATTTATGCATGGTAACTTTGCCTAAATCTGACTGTAATGCGTTTTCTGTGTAAAATTTACATGCTTGAATTTTAATCAAATTTACCCGCTGGACTGCATTTACGTTTAGAATTTAGGTGGCTGAATGCATTAAAGGTCCGATTGACTGTATCCCAATTTATGTTGGTTTTGGTGTAAATACTCGAAGTAGCGCATAGTCTGGACAATCATGCCCCAGATGAGGCTGGCGGCATTGCCAGGACTGAGGGGGTTCACCTTCTGTTTGATTTAAAAACAAAAAAAAGGAGAACTTCTTACGTCGTTTCTCCACCAAAACCCCCATTTCGTTCCAACATTTCTTCCCTTGAAGCAGGCACATGATACAGTCGTCTTGAACCCCTTTTTACCATGGATGAATTGCCATTGAAATGAAAATTATCCAAATCGCCCCTGCTAGGAGTGCTCTAACCGTGACTTTCACCTTGCCTCTTTTTGAATTTAAAACTCGTATCTTCCACCTCTGTCAATAAATTGATGAATCTTCGAATTGGTTCTGTATTTCCATTTCTTAGATAAAGAAATTTTTGTGTCTGGTTTTTATGCACTGAACTTCTGTCCTAGCTGGGTGAGGAATGAGAAGTTAATGGGCCGCGGGCCCTTCCCTAACTCTAAACCTTAATTTTTATGACTGTACTACTACCTGAGTACTTATGATTTCCTTTAAGGTAGCCATTATTGTTAACTGGTTGACAACTCTAAATCTGGGATGGATATTGAGTTCCGACAATTCAACGATGATTCACTTAGCCAACCCTGTAGCACGACTTCCCAGGAGATAAGGAGACAATTCTCCTTGCTGCATTGTACAGGCATACCTTTCTAACCTACGTATAAGGTGAGTTTCCCTGCCTACGCTCTCATCGTACTCTGTTTTCCAGCTCCCACAGAAAAGAAAAAAAAACTGTCCTTTAAAGTTATCCTGTGTAATCCCTCCCTTCCAGGATCTTTGTTGTTAAACCTGGGAGCGATGGTTGTGCCTACTCCTTCCCTCCACCTTTACAGGGGTTTTTTTCCCTCAACGGTGATAAGCTGTAACTGTTGGTGTCTATCAACGAATTTGGCGCGCACGAGTTATGACTCAATAGCCATAACATGGATTGGGATTAACGGAACTGACCCTTAATTCGGTGAGCTGCTAGGAAGCTCAGGAACGCAACAAGTTAACCAGGGAGTTAAAACTCAACGTTTCGTTTCTGTTCCATCCTTTGCAACCTCCGTTTTACCTTCCTTTTTGGTCAGACTTATCTTGGGAAACATGTGTAGTACTTTGGCTGAATTACGATCCTTGTGGTGATTGCCTCTTTTATACTTAATAGTATTAATATTATATTATAATGGTTGATGTTGATTATATTATCGAATCTTTAACTTAGTTGAGTTGCGTTGTTTAAAATGTGCTTTAATTTTTGCTGTATCAGATTTTAAGATTATTATGGATATTAACTGGTATGGTGTAGTTATGGACCCAACTGAATAAGTAATGATATTACTTAACCAATACTTCTATTGGATAACAGATTTTTGGGAAAACAACTAATTCTTTTAGGATTGGGCGAAATCATTTCTCAATTCATACTAGTATTTATTGAATGTGATTGTGTATGTATTGTGTAATTGGTCGTTGATATGCAAACAGGTCTCTGTTCTTTGTAATAGATGCTGATATGTAATTTTTATATTCTGTTGAATATATAGAGTAACTTTTTCGTGGAAAAAAGGGTATTTTGGAAACAAAAGTGATCAATGGTAAATAGTGAAGGGGTGTGGTGAATGTGTAGAAGGATAAGATGTATTGAGTTGGTCATTTTATGTAGTATTGTAAAATAAAATGAAAGGTTATTATGTTATAGCATTTATTTGTTGGCAACATACAAGAAGCAAGGTAATTGATATTTTGTTGCAAGGTTATTTAACATGAAAGGTAATACGATGGAATGTAATGTAAAGCAATGTAATGCTAAGGTAATATAGTGTAATGTTTTAATGTTAATGTTATTATTGGTTTAGAGTAATAATCGATGTAAAGGATGTTGATTGTTTGCTTATGGTAATGTAATGCTAATATTATTATTGTTTTATGTTAATGATTAGGGAATGAAACGTTTAATGCTAAATCTAATGTTATGAAATTGTTTATGTGGATGTTGTAGTCGTTTCATGGTAAAGTTACTAAAATGATTATAGATAACACATCGGATGTAATGTATTGGTCATTTTATATAGTTATTGTAAAATAAAATGAAAAATGGTTGTTATTTCATGGTAGTGATGATGAAATTAAATATCATTGATAGTGGATAAAATATCATGTCTTGAACTAAGTCCGAAAGTTATTATGATTTAGTGAATGGGATTTTGCAAATCATTGAAAATGCCTTATTAATGAAAATCGCATTTAATTGGATTTGCTATTATTTGGATTCGCAATTAATTGATTTCACGATTAATTGACTTGCACTTCCATAGAAGACATGGTTGCACTTTTAATTATTGTTGTGCTTGATTGTAATAATTTCGTTGCTTGGTCTATTCATGTCGGGCGGGATGTAGACACCTCCATGTTCCTCAGAACAGTCGCCATCCCTGAGATCTTAAATGGTTAAAATCAATGGGAACCTGGGCTTGAGTGTTTCTTATGTGTCTTGGAGGTCCTAACCATTGCAGGGTAGGACGGGCGGGTAGTCAGTCTTACTTATTGTCGATTGATCGTCGTTAAATGCATGCAGTTACTCGTAGTGTGTCTTATGTTTTCTTGTTGTGTTCGTTGTGGTTTGCATCTTGGTCATCGTTGGGTGGCGATGCAGAGTCGAATGTGTTGTTTCCCTTGTACACGCGTGCACACACTTTTAAAAACAAAAAAAAATTGCACTTGCTAAGAGGTTTATCGTCGTAACGACGAGGTTCGTTACACGATTACCTAGTTTGAGAAGACCCACAATGTTGTGAGGGAAGAATGTGACAGTCACTCGTGATGATTCTAAGGGGCGTGCAATAAGGTAGGGGCCTTATTCCTTAGAGGCCCTTAGTCTTCCACAAGATCACCTGGCGGACTATAGAATCCAGGGTTTTTTTATGTCTACCAAGTCAGTCAAGAGGCGAGTGGCACCCTTGGAGCACATAGTGCAACTTGAAGGGCACGTCGCACAAGGAAAATAGAAAGAGGCAAGTGGAACCCTTGGAGCATGTAGTGCGTCCTAAAGGGCACGTCGCGCAAGGATAAATAAAAGAGGTGAGTGGCACCCTTGGAGCACCTAGTGCATCTTGAAGGGCACATCGCGTTTTTAACTGGTAAGTGAATAAACCTAGACGAACTTAAAATGAATGATGTGATAAGCAAGATTTAAAAATATTTTTCCCTAATAAAAATGTCGCCCAACCTAGAGAAATTAAAAACCTAGGTTTAAGTAGAACTTATGGTAAAAAAAATAAAATAATAATCAATAAACTTGTAACAAGAAGGGGGTAAGAAATTCAAATTGAATTTTAAAATCAAATTATAATGGGGGATTAAAATTAAAAAAAAAGGAAATGATTATTTTATCTACATATGCTAATTTTTTTTTTAGTTAAAAAAAAGGGGTAAATGTTTGTTTTTCTACACTTGCTAAATTGAGTTTTATTTAAAAAGGGAAAAGAGGGAAACTTAAAAGAAATAGGAAACTAAAGGAAAAAGGGGAAACATAAAGAAAAAGATGAATGTCTAACTTAGTAAGGAATCTTGCCTTGGGAACTTGCTATTTTTGAACTCATCTAGGAATTTAGTAAGGCACAAGTCATTTAAGAAGTGTAAGGGAATTTTGGGACACCTAGGAGCGTTTTTAGGAATTAGGTGGGTGAGGGAAATAGGGATAATTAATTAATTAATAAAAATCATTTTTCTGGTGCAACTAGGGGATGGGTGACATGTGTACGGGGAGGTTTTTCAAATTTAATTAACTGAAAAAGGAATTTAATGAGAATTTGGGAAACTAATTACTTGAAAAATCTATAAAAAGGATGGAGGAGGAGGAGTATAGATCTGATATTTATGCATAATGTTATGTTGCTAAATTTTTTATCTTAACTGAACTTATCTTGTGGGAGTTGGGATACGCTTCTTGGGTAACAAGTGGTAGCTCGACCTTGCGAGGTGAGATGGGTGCTAACAGTTCTTTGGTATTGTGTGCATGGCCCCTTTGTGGCTCAGGGGGCTCAGGGGGAAGAATAGTACCCCTAACGTTGGCTAGGAGGTACCGGTGAGGTCACATCGGTCGGCAAGCGAGAGTTGGACAGAGCAACTGTGGGACAACGACTCATAGCTGTCGCATTTGGCTATGGTACGCATGCATTTATTTTTTAATGGTAGATTAATATTGTTGCTACGCTTTCATTACTGTACTTATAGTGTGTAAAGAATTGTGTTTTACTCAACATTTTATATTAAAATAACTTAAAGTGATCCTTGCCTTATGCTCACTCCATTTTGAATGGATTTCCCTTGGCGAACCCAACTTTTGATTTCAATGACTTCTATGTGTGGGTTTTATTGATTATTATGAAGAGATTGTGTTTTTGTCTTCCGTCCCTTATCCCTTTAGTCATCATTCCGTGCCTAAGCATTCGTCTAGGAGTCAAATCGACGGTCGTCACTTCGGTGTTTAAAGACCTATAGATTCTAATGCCCTGCTTTTCTGTGCATGGATGATGATTGAAGGATAAATTTTTCCCAGCCCTCTATCCCTTACTTATCTCTACATTTTTCTTTTATGATTAACCCTTGATCTTTGCGCTTTCTTGTGAATGAGCATCCTTGCATTTGATTGATTCATGTCGAAATGATTTATCTTTGCGTCTTGTGTTTGAGTATCTCTGTGTTTTTGTTGATTCATCTCTGATCGAATAGTCTCTGTGTTTTGTTGATTATATCTACGATTTTATTGATAAATCCCAGCACCTTGTTGGTATCATCTCTACTATTTTAATGGTGAATCCATGTGCTTCGTTAATATAACGACTGCGATTTTGTCATCATTTTTTACTGCGATTTCATTCTCCTTATAGACTGCCATTTCATTAATATATTGACTACGATTTCCTTTACATATTGAATACAATTTACATTTAGTGACTGTGATTTACATATTGACTGCAATTTACATGGTGACTGTGATTTACATTTATTGACAAAGATTTTTATACATGAGCGATTTTTAAATATTTTCACACAGAATTTATGTGGCCATTTCACACAACGAAATTATAAATCTTTTCACACTGCAAGTTTAATATCTATTGATAGGGATTTTATGCGTATCATGTGACTGTAAATTTAATATACTGACAACGATCTTATATATTACGAGACTGAGTTGACATAGTTAGCGAAATTAATTATAGATTTTATAGAGAGTAATGTTATGGAGAACAATTTTATATTCCATATTTTTATTTTTACACAACGATATCATCTTAACCCAACAGTATCATGTACTTCCTAGACAGTGACATCATAAAGTTAATAGACAACTTTATCTCCACATTGATTAATGGACAACAATTTCATTGATTGCTGGCAATGAATTCATTGAGTGTTGACAACAAAATTGACATCAAAACTGATGGCATTTTTGGATAGCCATACTCTGTGTTTTTTTTTTTTTGGGATAGATTTTACACTCCGCGATATATATTACACTATATATTTACACTATACATTTAATAAGATAGTAATATCATATTTCTCACAACAATTATCTTATTTCGTATATATCATATATTTACACTTTGCGATATATATTTACACTATTTATTTACACTTTGCGTTACATATTTACATGCGATATATATATATATATATATATATCATCTATTTACACTTTGCGATATATATTTACACTATACAATTAATAAGACTGTAATATCATATTTCGCCCAACAATATATTATTTTTGTATATATCATATATTTACACTCTGTGATATATATTTACACTATATATGTATACTAAATGATTGGTTTTGCGTGCCATAGATGTCTCTAGTTACTAGTCATCGAAGCCGTTGTGTCAGGTTTGTTGATGTTGACCTTTAGCTGGTAGGTGTTGTCTTGCTTGTGTCGGGCAGGTAGTCATTTTTATTTGTCTATTGATTATCGCATGTTTCGTCCAGTTGCATGATGTGCTAGTATGTTGTGTCATTGTTGTTTGTTGCCTGAATGTGTATTTTTTGTTCGTCGTCTCGTTATGTTGATAAAAAAATTTCGTCGTTTTCCTTCCTGATTAAAACAAAAAAAAAAATTCACTTCATGAGTCACATGTTGTCGTAAATAATGGGGTCATTACATAAATTCATTTCCCAATTTCCCTACACCAATCATCAACTAGCCTTTTCTTTTATTATCAATCCTTTCTCTTTTCATCCAAATTAAATTCATAATAATAGAACAAGGAATGTTTAAAATGTATTTGGGAAGGTGAGGGGTATATAATGAGCGAAAAAGTGAGAGCCTGGATGGGAAAATATGATTATTGTTCTATCATATTCAATAGTATTTATTAAAAAAAAATCATCATCAACATCATTTGCCAAAACGTTTATTTTAACATTATACACCTTCAAAATTGAGAAAACCCCCATGGATAAATAACAAGTGAGATAACACTTAACACAAACAACCAATCTTCCCACTGTTGGGTTAATCACTTATAACATACATCAAGACCAGATTTCAAATTTCTTAATTTCCATACACCAGATAAAAGAATCGAGGTTTGGGTGCAATGAAAATAATCCCATATATTCACAAATAGTCGAAAGGTAATTTGAAGGAGCTACAAGTATTCCAAATATTGGGTAATGGAATTAATAAAAACAACTATTCTTTTGTTCATAGAGAAAAATAAACCCTTGAATTTTAATGACTAGAGATGAGTGAAACCAAAAAACTTTCCATAGTTATTTTCCAACAGTCATAACATAGAAGAAGTATTCATTCTGGGCATAACACAATCACATAATCCAAACAGAAAGGAGTTTCAAACACTTTTCTCAGCTTGAAAAATTTAAATTCCAACAAGGAGTAACCTCCACTTAAATGAAATTTGCAAAGTCGTGATACCAGATACGTCCATTTACACTTTGGAAGAAAACATAGTCTGTAAGAAAATATAAGAGCCAAAATCATGATTTTATTCTGAGCGGAGCTACATTTCCTGAATGGAGAGGTAAGAACTATTATACATTTATGGAGAGTGCCAGAAAACCAACAAGCACGACTATTATTTCCAAGTCCGAGCAAAATGGAGGCAACACCAACCAAAGCAACCAACACCAATGTGAACCAAGTGAGGGCGGTGACCTCAAGGTAGGGTTAAAGCGACATACAATAATTACATGTTGTTTCTTACATTAAATTAGATCAACTATAGCCAAGTATGAGCTCACCCAACACATCCAATGCATAGTCCATTATGTTTTCCACATAACATTTCAATACAAAAGTCAAATTTGCCCCTTTTCATTTAGCTCATAAGTTTTATATGCATACTCGACACTTAGCACCAAATACTTCTCATGTCCCACATTATTTGATAGGGAAGGATTGTTATCTTATAAGACTTAACAATTTTCCATGATAATAACAAAAATATCATAAGTGCAATATGCCATAACCATATATGGCCCATGCTTGGAGTTTGAATCAACAAGTCAAAATAAATGTGTAGCAAGAATAAACCAAGATGCTTATTAAAACAACATTTTTCCCCTTTCCTTTTTAAATTAAATTACCAATAAACCCCATCAGATCAACCATAGCCAAGTATGAGCTCACCCAACACATCCAATGCATAGTCCACTATGTTTTCCACATAACATTTCAATACAAAAGTCAAATTTGCCCCTTTTCATTTAGCTCATAAAAGTTTTATATGTATACTCGACACTTAGCACCAAATACTTCTCATGTCCCACATTCTTTGATAGGGAAGGATTGTCATCTTATAAGACTTAACAATTTTCCATGATAATAACGAAAATATCATAAGTGCAATATGCCATAACCATATATATACCATGCTTGGAGTTTGAACTGTCAGTCAAAATAAATGTGTAGCAAGAATAAACCAAGATGCTTATTAAAAACAACATTTTTCCCTCTTCCTTTTAAATTGTACTCACCAATAAAACCCATCATTCATCCGTAGCAAGCTTCAAATTTCAAACTGTAGAGTCATCTTTATAGAAGCTATGAGGGTAATCAAATAAAAGGTCTTTCATCCCTATTCAACGAGGTTCCACCTATTTAGTATATTGATAAATATATATGGGCATTAAGGCATTGCAAAACTCATTTGCATGCAATAGATTCCATAAGTTGCACTTTTGGCCAACAAACTAGCTAATTCAATAAGGAAATTTATTCTCCACAGATTTAGAACTCAGGATGTTTGGTTTCACAGACCAATATAAGTAGGTGATCAAAATTTCTGAAAAGAATAGTTGCGCACCGTGGGGGCACATGGCTTGCTGGAAACAATGAGATGGGCATTCCCCGTGAATAACTTCTAGAAAAGTGATATGTATGGAGGAGTTGGTCCCATATGGCTAACATCCTTAAACATGTAACAAATAATTTTTATATTCTCTTCAAGGATAATTATTTTGATATGCTCTTGAATCTCGAAATGGAGGGAAGAAAAGGGATAACATAAACAAGGAAGAAGGTTGAAAAACAATTATCCCACAACAAGATTGAAAGAAAAAATGTATTTCGGATGTCCGGCGAGGACATCGACAATGGTGCATTATATTTTCATCTATCAACAATATTTAATGTGTTAATGACATTGTTATGACAAACCACCCGGCACTTATTTCCTCGATGATTAATGGTGAACAAACAATAGATATTAAAAACTCAACAAACCAAAGTAAAAGGAAAATAAAGTATTATCAAAAATACTATATACAACAGTCATTTTTATACAAGCGTTTAATGATCAAGCTGGTTCCACATGATGTTTCAATTGGGAACCATTAGTATTGTAAGAGAACAATCACTCTTCCAAATCCTTTAGAAGGTATGAATTTGTGCCCAAGATAAAAGCAATCTTAAAAGGACTAGCTATACTTTAATTTAGAATGTCTCCATCTTTTAGCATGGGTTGAGTCCCATAGTAGGACTTTTCCCTCAATATTGAATTCAACGGCCTTTTCTCATTTGTTAAAATACTTTTTTATTGTTTGCTTCCTTCTTTTTAGGTTCTCTAAGGAAAAGTTTATTTGTTCTTCTAGGGTTAATAATGCATTTATCCTTTGGGGAGCATTAGAAGAATTTGATTCTTCAACTTGTAACAACATCAACCGTATGGGGAGGGAAGCTCTATCTCAAGAGAGGGCGCATTAACCTCTTTGGCCATATGCGAATGTAGCAAAACCTCAGATTTCCTTTCTTTGGTGGTTGTAAGGTCTTCCCAAAGAGCATAAGTTAGAAGTGTGTGCCACTAGTGAGGTTTATCTTCTATGATTCTCTTTATGATTCTAACCATATTCTTGCTAGTGGAATCTACTTCATTTCCCGAGGGAATGATGAAGTAAATTGTTTGACACCTAATTTAGCTAGAAGTTGGTTCAATTTTGCGTAAATGAAGGCTGGACCATTGTTCGTAATGATATCTAATGAGATGTTGAACATGGAAAAGATGTTAGATTCTAAGAAATAAATCACGTTCTCATCATGTGTCTGTCTATTAAGAGGGATAACCTTAGTCCACTTAGTAAAGTAATCGATAGTTTTCAAAGAAAAGATACATCTTGCTGAAGATGGAGGATTGATATGACCAATAAAGTCTAGGACCCATTTAGGAAAAGGGAACCGAGGACATATTTGAAGGGAAATGATATAAATTCGTTCTTTCCAAGGGAATGTTTGGCACTTATCACAAGATATTGCAAATTTATAGGAATCGTGGAATATCAAAGGACAATAGTAAATCCATTTTTATGATTTTGAAAAGAAATATCCTTACTGGTGAAAAATGGCCATTGATGCTAATGATAGAAAACCTGATGATCCATGAATCTCCTGTAACATTTTTTTGTGCTTCTTCATCATTTACTCATCGAAGTAACAAACCATCAATAAAGCTCCTAAACAAAAAGTATCCTAAAATGATATACTTGGAATATTCTAGGTGGAGTCTTCTTCTCTAGTGAGGATACAAGTTATCTGGGCATTTTTTATACTGCAAGTAATACACCATATTTTATACCAAGGATGTTTGATAACAAGATTTTTATTCTCAATATAAAAACAGAAATGAGCTGAAAGAGGATTATCTTGATGATCAAGTTCTTCACTTGGTTCAAGATGTTGAGATAAGTGAAGCGATAGGTCTCGTCCCTTGATTTTCTTCGAAGTCATGATTTTCAAATCATGCTCCTGAATTTTAGCAATCCAATGTGCAATTTTTCCTAAAAGATAAGTTTATGAAATTAGAAAATTGCCAGTAGGTAAAGGGAATTTTACCTGCGTGTGTTTGCCCAAAACAAAATCGTGAAATTTTTCTATAGCCTTGAAAAGAGAAAAATAATGTTTCTCAATATAAGATTATTTGATTTCACCATCTGATAAACTCTGGCTCGTGTAAGATACATGTTTTTCATTGTTTTGGTCATCACTTTGTAAGAGGATAGCGAAAATAGCTTCCTTGGTGGAATTGGTATATATAATAAAGTCTTTTTTTAAATTTGGTTTCGCCAGAACCATTGCGAAGATGGTTTCTTTATTAATCCTAAGGAAAGCATTATCGACATCATCTGTCCAAGAAAAGAAATGATCTTGTTTCAAAATATTATGGATTGGCTTAACCATGATAGCAAAATCAGGAACAAACCTATGGACAAAATTAATAATGCTCATAAAAGCTTGAACTTCTTTCTTGGAGGTGGGGGAAAGAAGGTTTAGAATGGCGGTAATCCTCTCGGGACCTATTCTTATCACTGAATTGGAAACAATATGACTAAGGAGTTTTCCCTTTGTGACACTGAAAATAGATTTGGAAGGATTTAAAGAAATGCCAAATTTTCTGCAGCGCATGAGAACTTTTCTAAGATGACCAAAATTATCCAACCAGTTCTTAGAATAAACAATCAAATGATCAAGATAAACTTGGATAATTTTACCCATTATATCATCAAAAGCTATCTGCATATCTCTTTGAAAAGTGGCACCTGCATTAAACAAGCCAAAAGGAATGCGTTCATTAGCAAATGTGCCCCATCATGTAGTAAATGTGGTTTTATACCTATGAGTCCTTTTTACATTGATTTGATTATACCCAAAAAAACCATCAAGTAAGGACATCATTTGTGACCTT
>SNQJ01S0036371.1:48540-62814 GCA_010110895.2 Picea sitchensis
TACCTGTGAACTCCCACCCTCTTCAAAATATCTTAATGAGAATTGGGACAAGCCTGCCCAAGCAGTGGGAGAGGAAATAGGAATCTTTGTTTACATTAATACAAAAAAATAAAAATCACGCATGTTGATTATTCAACAAGTTCTGAAGTTTGGACAACTAAAGTGGATATTTTTAAGCACATACCTGATTCAACCCTTCCAAATTTAATCTTGATGAATCAAGTCCCCTATTTACTGGAGATTCATTTAAAAAATTACCAAACTATAATGAATCACGATAACAACCCAATTATTTTTAAAGATACAATGATATGTATCTAGAACTACAGGAAAACTATCATTAAATACATAAAAAATTTACTAACTGTAACACATACCAATCCAATGTTTGGTTCATCATTTTGAATTAAATCCTTCAAACTATTACGAAAACTTTTTTCATACTCTCGTATATCCTCTATAGACATGGAATCTATCTCCTCATTTGTTTCGTAAAAAAAATTGACATGAGAATTGGCTTCAATTATCTGACAGTTCAAACCAACATCAACACCATAAAAAAATGATTCTAAATTTTCCTCGATTGCATTTATGGTCTCCTTTTAAACATATGATGTAGCTCACTTCTTTGAATGTGAGGAAAATTCCCTTGTTGGTCGAGATGCCAAAGGTCGTGGAGGCCTCTGGAATGCTTCATTTTGGTATGCCCATTTTCGATCATATGTTCATCATTTACCATCCCCATAATAACTACACGACATTTTGGTATAATCAAGGTGCATGCCCATGAAAAATTTTGCATAAAAGAGTCTAGCAAAGTAATTTGGAACCTCATCATTGCATGAAAACTTCCCATACACTGCCAAAAATCTATTATAAAGGTGTCCTGCTATGTTGGGGTGCTTAAAATATTTCACCTTCAACATATTTCTCTTTGGACCCTCTTTGAAATTAAACATAGAAATTGCATCTTATTTTGAAACTCTATTTTTTAATACTTCCCATTTATCGAGGCCCATCACCTCTGAATTTCGTCTCCTCATCAAATAGATAAAACTATCAGTCATTGGCCCCATCTTTTCATATGCATCCATAAAGTTCTACAATGAATGAAAAACAATCTCCAAGCTTTGCTTACTCTCTCGAGGGAGATCCAAGCACCTCAAATCATTTTGTATCTTTCTTCTAACACATGAGCATCATTCGAGGTTCATCGCTTCAGTATACCCTTCCCAAGGAAGCTCATCACCAACATCTGAGGGATAGGTGGATGTAGGTGTGTAATATTTTTTTTCTTGATAACGCCCCCTAAATCCACCCTCACCCTCTTCACCAACATTGGAATCTTTATGGTAAGCACTCTCTCTTTCATTATCTTCTCTTGCAATAAACTCATCCTCTACACATACACATTTGAAACTAATTATAACATTTAACAGAAACAAAATATATAAAACAAATTAAAAAAAAAACATATATATAAAACATAAACATAAATACACAAAAACAAAATTAAAAAAAATTACCGAACATATTTTATTGTCGTGATCTATACCCTACACTCTTCGGTGTTGGAATATTAATGTGCAACATATCTAAGAAATCTGCATCCATAGAACTATTTTGAGCACATTCTATGGATGATCTATTCACAGATTCATTTGATAATCTCCTCCTTTGACTAGATTACCTTTGGTCACTACTAGTTTCCCCTCCCAAGTTTCCATGCCTTGCTAAGATATGGGTCTCCGACATCCTCATAGTCTCAGTCAAAGAAGGGGTTCCTCGTACTCCTTCATTGGATATCCTAGAGAATTTGCATGACATTTTTGGAGACTCTTGTCTCAACATCTCGCCTCGATCTAGATATCCTTTGAAAATCTATGAATATGAAAGTTCATAAATTATAGAAACATAAATGGAAATAAAATTTATAAAACAACTTGAAGGCATTTAAGCATTTATAACAACTTCAAAGCATTAAATACATATATTGAAAAAACTAGCAACTATTTTTTTACTATGATGCTATATATAATGAAAATGAAAATATTTAAATATAAAAGAAATGTAACATGTAGAGGATAATCTATATCTATGTGTAAATTGTAGAATGTAATTTATAAGATAATCTATACATGTAACATGTAGAACGTGATTTTTTTATAATGTTTATTAAAGAGTTATTTAAATTATTTTTAAGAATCCTACCAAAGTGAACTTGTTGTGGTATATCTTGGATAAGGAAACTCATCCTTAGTGTACCAAAGCATAGGACAATGCTTGTGTCCCACTCTTCAAGAATAATCAATAAAATATAGTATGAGACTAGGGATGGAGGGAAATAATKAGTAAAAACTAATATGTTTTGTACTCATTATCCCTCACCTAGGGCTCAATTTTTTCCACCACCATCAAACTCCTAAACCTATGGTTATAAGCCAAGGTTCTAAACCTAGATGGTGATGCAATAGGAAGGAAAGAATATAACTRGTACCTTATACAATATTGAGATATAGGATATATGAACTTGCAAATTACTTAAAGAAATTTAATAAATGCATCTAATAAAATTGAAATAAGGAAAAATAACATAAAATTTCTTTATTGGTATCAATGTCATCTTTTGATTTGGGCWTGGCCAGACCTTGAATTGACTTAAAGCACTCGTTTCAATACTTATTTTGTTATCTAATTTTGGGTTATAATGCTAATTTTCATTAGAATATTTAAATCTATCGACAATCAAGGAACAAAAAACATCATGAAATCATTGGAATGGATACATCCTCTGCCCCACCCACCACCCTGGGAATCTATTAAGGTGATATACCCTTAGCCTGAATTGTTCCAGTTCGAGTCTTAGATTCACTGATGGAATCTTATGGAATAAAGGGAATCGATGGGACTAGAGCTTCACATGGGCAGAGCTTAACAAACCAGTGATAGTAATATACCCTTTTTGTATAAAACATATACATATCATAGGTAACAATACCACTCTTTCACTAGTAGCAAGTTGAACCTAATTGAAACAGAGTAGTAAATCCATAGTAGATCTTTCTCCATATTATAGATATCATGAGCTTCTACATAGCTAATATAGTGTAACCAATACAACACCAACTTCAATAAGAGTGAATAGCAACGGTAAACATACTCCATTCGTACTAGTAGATATCGGTAATATGAACACCTGATCCAGGAGGATCTAAAATGCTAAAAAATCAAACTTCTCCAATGCTCATTAAATCTACACCATCACGAAGTTCTCGTCACAAGCTTTCTGGTGGTGCAAACGGATTGAAAAAACAGAGTCTATATGCAAAAGTTATCACAATCTGAAGCTTGGGTCAAATAGGTAAAAAGTCAATAGTCAAAGGGTCAAAGTGACAGGTGGCATATTTAACATGTGACACTTGGAAAATTCTGTGCTTGACAAGTGGAAGCTCCTACAACCGACACATGGCATTTCATATCTCGACATTTGGCAGTTTCAGATGTTGACAAGTGGTAAGGGGTGATTGGTCCACATGGTATGGTTTTGGCCAACCATGGGCTAACACATGGCCCAATCATAGGGTGCCACGTGTCACCCTGGATGGGGCCTAAAAGGGATGAATGAAAAAAGTTGTATAACTCCATGGGAGTCAAACCTATGACGTATCAATATAACAAAGTCTTAGCACTAATGCACTAGCCACAAACGCAAGAACCAAACTTTAGAAATATATCCACTTTTAAAAAAATTAATACTTAAGAACCTTTTCATGGCTAATGGAGGCGCACCCTGTTGGGTGCTAGTTCATATAACAAGGGTTGTGACTAGGGGCGTGACCTAGGCATGGGGGCTTAAACGGTCTAGTACCAGGCCACATGTCACCCATGTTACCACAAAAAGGGACGCACACCCTATTTTTGGGTGCTTAACCATTATTTGCCAAATTAGGTGGGCTTTTACATTATTTTAATGGATTTTTACTGATTTTTGTGGATTTATGGCCAAAAAGAGTGGATCTGGAGCCCAAGAAGAGGCCATATTATTGGGAGAAGTTGGGAATTTGACCCCAACTCTTTTTCTACATAAACCAGGCTTGTGTGGCATAAAGATACAATGATTTTGTTGCAGGGATGTGGAGAGAAAGCTTATCGAAGAGAGACCATTTTTGTTGTTTCTCATGTTGTAAGAGGCCTTTTTGAGCCCATTCGAGAGAGGATTTTGGTGAGGTATTTTTCATCTGATCATGGAGGTCATGTAAAATAGATGCATAGTGATTTTGCAGCATATTGTAATCAACTTGTTGATGTATTTGAGCATTTGGAGAAGATCAATAAAGTGGTCACCACTGGAAGAGGGACTCGGAGACGTAGCCACACCTTGGTGAACTCCACTATCAAACTTCTTGTGTATCTATTTCTCTCTTGTTGTTTTCCTTCCTTCTTTAATTTATGCACTTAATAATTGTTAATTCTACATAATAACTATGATTTTATGTGTTTCTCATTCTTATTGATCTGGTGGATAAGATACATAAACTTAACTTGCAAAATTTGTCAGTAACACCTCTCATTTTCAGATCAAGTTATTGGTATCAAATATTTTGTTTTTGAAGGTTTGACATGAATTGCAAGCATCAGATGCTCACCAGAGCCAAACTCAAGTGGGGAGAAGGCCAACTTGAGTCTTTTAATCCAGCAATTCAAACCAGTCCTCGTAAACAGGAGATTTGTTCACCGAGGAAGCTAGGTCCTTAAGCATCTGAGGACGATTTCTTGGAGGCATTTCAATTGATGAAATCCATGGTAGAGGATATTTACCATGAAAGAGGAGAAAAAAGAATCTCAAAGGTTGAAGAAGGTGAATCTTTAGTAAGAGAAAAAGGAGGATTTGAAGGTGGTAAACCTTCAAAACCTTCTTCCCCTTCATCCTGCTCATCTACAAGTGAAGAAAGTGTACATTCCTCCAAGGATAAGATACCTAAAAAAACTCATCATTCCTATGATATCCCTTTATTAAATCTTGATGTAAAATTTAAGTTGCCCACTTATGATGGTGAATTAAATGCATAAAAGCTATATAATTGCATTTGATAGCTTGAAGTCTATTGCAGGATACAAAGGATTGTTGATGATTAAAAAATGATCCAACTTGCTAGTCTCAAATTGGAAGGCACATCTCTTATATGGTGGGAAATCAAAACTAAATATGATCTCAGGAAAAGTGGTAAAACAATCTCTTCCTAGAATGATTTTGTGACTACATTGAAGAAACAATTTTATCCATTAGCATACATGCAATAGGAAATTATGAATTGCAAATTTTGAGGCAAGCTAAAGGTCAAAGTGTACAAGAGTATACTCAAGAATTTTGTAAGAAAGCATTAATATTGGGTATTCCTTTATATACACAGGAGACACTTCTAAAATATATTGGTGGCCTGCATTCTTGTCTCAAGCATACTATTCTTATGTTAAATCCTTCTAACTTTGATGAAGTATGTGTACAAGCCATTCACATTGAATCAGGTAAAAGGAATGTTAGTGATAGTGTTTCTACAGATGACTTACAAGGAAAGGATTCAGGGAAAAGAAAAGAGAAAGAGAAGAAGACAACCACAGTAAAAAAGGAGAAGCCTACTTGCAAGCATTGCAAGAAGGAAGACCATGATGAAGATCATTGTTGGATATTACATCCTGAGTTGAAGCCAAAGAAGTATGCCAATCAAGGGAGAAAGAAGACCACAACTGCAATAGTTCAAGTGGATCTGGGATCAGACTCCGATGATGAAACTAAAATTGTAGCTATGGGAATACAAGGTATAACTTATGTTGCAAGTACTAACTCTTCTAATTCAAATTTTCTAAATGATGAGTGTAAAAGGAGTGAATTTTTCCACATAAGGGTCATAACAAATAATGTTAAAGTTTATACTCTTGTAGATAGTGGATCACAATCCAATCTAATCAGTGAAGAGTTTGTAAATAATTTGGGACTCGAAACTAAGCCACATCCTAGACCATATCCATTGGGATGGATATGTGGTGATAATAATTTGCAAGTAACCAAGCAATGTAAAATTAAGTTTGCAATCACTTCTAAGTATGTTGATGAAGTAGAGATTGATATAGTGCCATTGGATATATGTGGAATTGTCTTGGGAATCCCATACCTTTATTATAGAAAAGTCGTATTCTACAGGGAGGAAAATAAATATTGCTTCAAGAAATATGGGAAAGAGTACATTGTTCGTTCTCATCGCATGAAAAATGACAAATCTTTTGCAACTACATGGCAGTTAAAAAGAATGGTAAATGCAAGAAAGAGTTTAAAACTTATATCTGTAACAAATCAGAAAGAAAGTGATGCTAAACATGAAATGGTTAAGTATGTTTCTAACAATCATGAAGTGTCACAAGAAATACAACATGAAGTTCAGGTGCATACTTTTGTTATCGTTCTTGTTCATAAGAGGAAGCATGTTTTTTCATTCTCATTCACATATTCAATATTGTTGTTTAGTTTTTTGTTATTCAGTGGTGTATGGCTGCTAACTGTGACAAATAATGTAGATGATTGTGCAATAGATGGGATGATTACTTTGATAAACAATGCTATCTCATTTTTCATGTTTTTTGTGGTCAATCGGGTGATTATTATCCAAGCAGAAAGGATGGATGATACAGGACAAGTGGGGAGAAAGTACCCTCACTTATTACATGTGTAAAACCAGGATTTTGGTGCTCCAAAATCTTCCAGTGGGGAGGCTTGATCCAGGAGGTTATGAAATGCTCAAAAATCAAAGTTCTCCAATGCTCATGAAATCTACAGCATTGAGAATTTCTTGTCGCAAGATTTTCAGTGGCATACATGTATCAAAAAACGAAGCCTGTATGCAAAAGTTATCGCAATTTGAAGCTTGGGTTAAACAGATAAAAAGTCAACAGTCAAAGGGTCAAAGTGACATGTGGCATATTCAACATGTGACACTTAGAATCTTCTGTTCTCGACAAGTGGCAATTGTTGCAACTGACACATGGCATTTCAGATATCGACATTTGGTAGTTTCTGATGTTGACAAATGGCAAGGGGTGATTGGTCCACATGGTATGGTTTTGGCCAACCATGGGCTGACATGTGGTCCAATCACAGGGTGCCACATGTCACCCTGGATGGGGCCTAAAAGGGATGAATGAAAAATGTTGTATAACTCCATGGCAGTCGAATCCATGACCTATCAATATAACAAAGTCCTAGCACTAATGCACTAGCCACAAAAGCAAGAACCAAACTTTAGAAATATATCCACTTTTTTAAAAATTAAACATTAAGCACCTTTTCATGGGTGACATGTGGCCTGGTGTTATACCCTTTAAGCCCCCATGCCCAAGTTTCTCCCCTGGTTACAACCCCTGTCATATGACCTAGTGCCCAATAGGGTGCACCTCCCTTACCCATGAAAAGGTGCTTAATGCTTAATTGGAGTAATGTGGTTTCATTACTCCATATGTGATCTGTAGATCATATGTGGTTTCATTACTCTATATACGTAATTATAGTTAGTATTGTTTCCATTATACTAATAAGGGTATGCTTTCCATAATAACAAGCTTCATTTAATACACATAATACACAACAGATAGGATTGTATTACATATAACACCAACTTAAGCAAATATACATGATTACTTACTATCATGTAACAGTATAAGGTCATGCTTGTTCAATCTCTTAGTACTAATCCAGTCTATCTTCTTATGTTACATTTTCCATATTAGGTTACTATGATTACTCTATCTATGAGTAATAAGTATCATTACCTATGCTCTTTATTGGTACTAGTAATATCAGCTTAGCTAACTCATGTACAAAGATTATGGAAATAAGGTAGACCTTAATCAAATAACACAACTATACTACTAAGAATTTGACACCACAGATTCATTAGTAATGATTACTATGATGATTACGTGAATAAGGAGAAGTAATACCAATAGCTAACATGTTGTTGATATACTAAGTGTAATACAGGTGATTACTAATCTAATGGGATTACAATGGTATTTATAGAAGAGAAAGTCCATGGTGTGTTGTTACTGAGTACTGATATGAAAATAAAGCTTACTTGTATAATCTTATTAGCATGATGTTCTCACCAAATGATGTTGTCAGATATTAGGTAAATACAGACCATTATAAGCACTAGGTAAAGCATCATATACTACACTAGATTAGTAGACTATAAATTAATGATATAAGCTATATGTATATGTTTTATTTCTACTAAGATGATGAAATGGTTAGAATCCCATTGATTTGATTCACTTATCTCTTAGATGATATATATGGACACGAGCTTGTGCTAAGTATCAATACTAGTTAACAGGAACCATTGATTCTTGTTAAGCTATATTTTGTAATATGTTTAACAGGAACCAATGACACTGAAAGGGATAGAACATAATGTAATATCAGTCATATCATTCATATAAAGGGATAGGTGTTTAAGTTTATTTTTTACTATTTATAAAGTGAATCATATCAAGTTAGATGGGGAGTAAAAGATTTTCCTACTATGTATGAAAAATTTTAAAAATGAGAAAAGAAGAATGGAAACAAATAAAGAATATGTCGAATTTAGAGTTCCTTTTCAACCACTTGGAAAGTGCCCAGGTGAGGTCAATAATTATATTTTATTTATTTATTATATATTTCAACATCATAATGATGAATACATGAATGGTCATTGATTTTCAATTTTTTTATTTATTTTGTTGATGTTTCTGGCTAGGTGAAAAAGCCAATGTTTCAAGGAAAATTGATATGCTTTTATACCAGGAATCGTGAGGAGGTTACATGTTCCATACATAATGCAATGGAGAAATTCAAGGACAATATTTACATTATTTATATTGGATATAACTTCTCTAGAATTGGCTTTACTTAAAATATTTCCAAGGATTATTCGCTAAAAATATTTACTGAAAATACAACTAAGAGATAAGGGATGCCTTTGTCAAATTTGTCCATGCATGAAACTGTGATATTTTCAATGCATATTGATCATTTTCAAAAAGTGGTCTTGATATGAATCACATTATTTTTTACTAACATAATCATTTTCCATTTCTTATTTCCTAAAAGGAGGGGAAAAAGTGGTCACGCCAAAGGTGACTTGGTCGACTTCAAGAAGCTTTTGTATGTTAAAGTATTTTTTGTCAGAGGGAACAAATTGGTATACAAGCCCGTCATTAAGAGTCTTATTAGTGGTATCGAAGAGGCAAACTGGGAGGTTTCAGGTCTTCTTGTTGTTGCAGATGTTCTATATAGATTTGAAACTGTTTCTGCCAACCAAATTGAGGGGCATGTCTACCGAATTGAGGGTCTGTTTAGCTTACACATGATGAATTGAGGGTCTATTTATCTTACATGATTGCAGATGTTCTAGAGAGATTTGAAACTGCTTCTTCCAACCAAATTGAGGAGCCTTCCTGCCGAATTGAGGGTCTGTTTAGCTTACACACGATGAATTGAGGGTTTATTTAGCTTACATGGGATGTTGAGGTTGGCTCAATATAGTAAGCTAATTTATGATGATTAATCGTTTTAGAAAAGATTATATTATATACAACACAATGAATTAAGCACAGTGAATTGTATGGTCGCCAAAGATCTAAATAAAACACAGTGAATTAATGTGGGCAAAAAATATTAATGTGTGGCTAATTTATGATACCTTGAATTAGGATAATTTATAAAACAATGATATTTACAAAAAAATAGTGACATTTACACTAATTTACAATGATTTATCTTGATTATGGTAATTTATAAAACAAAAAAATACCTACACCAGAATTACAGACTCCTGCACTAGACCTTCAACGTTCGCGACCAACAACGACCAAGCTCTCATGCACCAACAATGACCAACAACGACCAAGCTCTCATGCACCAACAATGACCAACAATGACCAACAACGACCAAGCTCTCATGCACCAACAACGACCAACAACGACAAACAATGACCAAGATCTAAAGCACCAGACTGTTAGCAGTTCAAAAAGGATGGATTGACTGATGTGTGGGCAATATATAAAACCTTTTTTGGCCAAAAGTTGTTTTCAGACGAAAACACCTATTGGCCGAACAATATTCCAATGAAAAAGTTGGTACCGAATGAAAAAATATGTCTCGCTAGTAAGTTTTCAGCTGAACGAATCTTTCGGTTGAAATATCTTTCATCCAAAAAGGTGTTACCGGATGAAAAAAAATATGTCTGTCTAATATTGTACACGAAAATTGAGGGCATCGTCATGGTACCATTTGATTTGATGTCCAAAGGTTCATCCAAAACATTTTTCAGCCGAAAAAATAAGACTTTCGGCCAAAAGAAGAATTAGTTCGGCCGAAAAAAGGTCTCTAGGAATTTTGGAGACCCGATTCTCTCAAAAGTGTTACCCACCTTCATGATTTTATCCATTTATCTTTGACCGTCTGTGTGTTCTTGTTTGTTTATAAATTAAATTTTATGACTGATAAAGAATATTTTGCAGAGTCAAGTGATAACATTTTATGGTAAGTTGATCCATATCTTTAGGTTCAGTTTTATTTTATTGTCAGAGTCTTTTTGTATCGTTCCCATTGGAGGCTTCTAAATCTAAATTTGGTCCCTACCCTCGCAGGGGTTTGTAAAGATAATTCAATTTTGTATCTCAGAATGAAATCAATATAAAAATTCAGACTTCTAATTTCAGTCTCACATATGTGCTTTTGATGATTTGGTTCATATTTCTCTTTTATCTCCATGTACACATTCATGTAATTTCTGTTTAGTTTTTTTTTTGCACAATTATAGGCAATATATTAAAAACTATCCTTGGTCCCTTGCAATTAATACCCATGGATTAAGTGATTGTTTATTTTATTCTAAGGCTATAAACCCTGGGTAACATTCCCAACAATCTTTCCTTATCCCAGCAAGATCTGAAAATGCTTGAGTAAGGTTCCTCATACCTTTTCCTAAAAATTTATTTGGCGACCATAATGGGGAGATCTTCCATATATTTCTTGGTTATTGTATCACAATTATATTTTATTTTTTGTGTTTTATCGGATTACTCCTTGACTGATTTTTCCATGACAGTACCTGTTACAAGGAAACCCAATATTGGAAACGGTCTTGATAACCAAACCAACATTGCATTGACTTTATTCAACATTATTTTAGAAACTGCTAGTACTCAGGCTGAACTTGAATGCTCTTGGAAAGTAATTGAAAGGGACATAAGTATTCGTGAACATTGGGAATCTAGGTAAAGGCAACCCATAAATAAACGCTAACCTCAATTTTCCTACCTATTTGGTCTTCCTTTTCATGACCTCTAATGCTCTCATCTCTCAAAGGAGAAGATGGTTGTCCCCTGAAGCTACTCCTATTTTTGAAATAGGAAGGAGGAAAATTGTTTTATCAACACAATAAAGTTCTCTAAGGTGAGCTTTATCTAATTCTACCATTTCAACTTTATCACCCAGACCTATCACCTTCAATATGACATCTACAGGTAGTGGTAGTGGCACCAACGGTGCCTCCTCCTCGCAACCTTCTACTTCATCAGTAATTGGTAGTATCTATAGTCATCAAATACCTATTCAATTCATTACCAATCCTCCTAAAATCATAAAGAAGTATGAACTTTTCCAATTTTAGGAAGATGCTATGACCACCTCATGGCACGTATATTCTCCCTTGAATCTCACACCATCCACTCACCCACTACCAAAATTCAAAGACCATTTTCCTAGGTTTTAGGGAAATGGAATTGTTACTACAAATGAACACCTAGTAGAATTTTCTAATTCCTATCATAACATAGGGTCTAATGATAACAACACTTGCATGCATTTATTTTTCAACTTTCTCGAAGGGAAAGTTGCAACATATGTTTTTGACCCCCCTTCTAAAATCCTTTCCACTTGGGAAGAATTGGTTTATTGGTTCAAGTCCACTTATGGACAACCCAAGAGTCCAACTGAGTAATTAAAGGAATACAATAATATTTCCTATAAGGATGGTGATACCATTGACTATTTTCACCTTCGCTTCACTAAATTATATAATCAAATCCATGAACTAATTTGTCCTCAAAACCAGGCTACTTTCATGCATTATTATAATGCATTACCTTCTCCTTATCACCATAGACTTGAAGATAAGGCTATTGACAATATTGGTTTCGTTATTCATACTTTCCTAGAATATGAGGAGTAACTCGAAAGAACGGGTCTCCCTAAGGGATACTTGGTCAAGAAAACATATATGTTTGCCCTCCTACAACTCGTGCAAGATATGAATAATAGGATGATAGCCTACAAGCAAAAAGGAAATGCCTCATCCTCTTCCCCTGGGGAAGCTTCTTCTTCCTAAGTGCCCTTTAGGAATACTAATGAAAACAATTTTCAGCCAAAGACCATAATGGATCACAATTGGTGTAACTTTTGTGAATAAAATCATGAAGAAATTACTTGCGAAGTTAAGAAAAATGCTAGAGATAAGATCTTTGGAAAAGGGATCGATACCACGATCGTCATTTTAAATTGGGTTGAAAAGAATATTTTATGGTAATTAATACCATGAACAAATATTATGCTTCCAAGGGAAAGTATGAACTTCCCCACACTTCATCCACTTCAAGCTCATCTTCTCAAAGTGATGATACACATGCTATCATAATTTCGGATAATCAAGGAGTGTCTTCTCCTCTCCCCTCTTCTAAGTATAATATCCTTAATAAATTAGCTAATATCAAAGTTGATGATACTATTTTGGACATGGTTGTCATCCCATAACAACATAAGCATCTTAAAAACTTTATGGAAGGTAAGTTTTCTACCCTAGCCAATCTATTTTAAGAGTCAAAGGAAGAGGATTCAACTATAAATAAGATAGGTGTGAAATTTTTTAGGAACCTTGTCAAAACCCCCCTTTCTACATCTCTGTAAAAATCATGGATAAAATAGCTCATTGTTTCCTAATTGATGGCAGGTCTGGTCCAAGTGTAATGTCTAAAATTATCATGGAAGATCTTGGCTTATCATGCACTAATGAAAATTCTAGAAGCATTCTCTCTTATAACAGTTTTCAGCAATGAACTATAGGAAAAATCAAAGATGCAACCTTAATTTTGTGTGCACATATTGAGATAAGAACAAACCTCAACATCCAAGTAATTGATATGCTAGTGAGAAACTATTCAATTAATTTAGGAAGAGATTGGAAATCCTTAACTGGTGGATATGTTTCACTTGATGGAACACATTTGTCTATCCCTCGGAACAGAAAAAAATTATAGTCCTTAGGGAAGGAAGAATTTCACCATATATAGAGAGTGTTCCCCAACCTAATGTAAATTATCTTGAAGAATATTTGGGAGTGTACTCTATCTTTGCTGATGAGGATGACACTATGATTGAACCAAACGATTTTGATGATGGCATGTGGCACATGAATTTCAATGGCTCATGCTCAAAGGAAGGTAATGGGGCTGACATCATTCTATATTCTCCTTTAGGTAAAATTCACAATTTTTCTTATAGGTTAGAATTTTCTTGCACAAACAATGTCACCGAGTTTGAGGCCTTATTGTTAGGTATACAAAATGCATTTAACCTTGGTTGTGGACATCTTACAGTTTTTGGTGATTCTAAACTTGTTGTGAATCTTGTATATACGATTTATTCACCAAGAAACAAGTTACTGAAATGTTATACTCAAGTTGTTTGGATTATCATTTCAAATATGTTATCATTTAACATCACTCATATTAAGAGGGAACTTAATTCAATGGTTGATAGGTTAGTTATTTTTGCAGCATCCCCTACCTGATAGATTATACCCCAAAGACCTGATTGTACATTTCAATCTCTATATCATCCTCACATCCCTAATAGCATAGAATCATGGCATGTTTTCTCAAGTGATGAAGGCATTTGCACTTTCATACAAAATGAACCGTTTAAGCCTAAATAAATCATATCTATTGGAGATGACAAATTTCCCAAAGGATTGACTCCTCTCGAAATTTCATTTTCATCAAGTGATGTAGGAAACAAAGAAACAAATAAGGAAGAGGAGTCGAAAAGGAAAGTTGGTGATACCATTTCCTTGAATATTCAGACATTCGAATCTCCAAGGATAATTAAATTAGGTGCCCAATGTTCTGATGAAGAAAAAGAGAAATTCATAGAATTACTCCTTGAATTTCAAGATGTTTTT
>SNQJ01S0036372.1:54706-65849 GCA_010110895.2 Picea sitchensis
ATTTGAACACTTGGAAAACCATAGTACGCACATTCATAGCTTGATTACAAAGGTAAGTGTATCAAATAAAAGTTGAATAATTAAAAGTTTTATGAATCAAAACTCCATTAATATCAATCGAATATTAATGAATGGAGGTCTTTAACTTATGTAACCAAGGTATGTTTTAGAACCAAGGAGTTATAAACAAGGAGAACAATCATGTTCATAGCAAAATATGACAATTCAATAATAGACCATTATAAACAGTTTTCCTTTAATCAAAATTGAAACAAAGTGTGAATTCCAGCTGCGAGTTTTCATGCTTACAGTCATGAAAACAAAAATCGAAAGGAAGATATGTAAAAAGCGACAAGTGACAAGTGTCGTTTAGTGATAATGGTCATGATGAGTAATGAAAATTTAGAAACCCTGTGTAGGCATCTTATAAACAATAGAAATTATATTATTGCTGCCAACACAAGGGGAGGGGCATGTTAAGCCCTAAATAGTGGCTCATTACCCCTTAATTGGGGCACATTACATTAGCAATGTTATTTTATTTATGGCGGCTTTAGTCCATTAGTTGTAATTATAACTCCTAGTCTCCTATATATACCAAGGAGACATTTTCATTTGGAATCATCTTGTAATTGAACATTTATGTGTGCATAAGGAGGTTTCCCCCTCGAAGAGTCTTATTATATGAATTTCTCTCTTTTTCAAGGCGTTGAGTACTTATTCTGAGGTTTTCCTATGCTATATTGATATTTGGTTTCTAATAGGTGAGGTGCGCGCAGACATCTTGTCCTATGCAGAGTGGGTTCTTGGGGCTCTGTGCTTGTAGAAGATTGAAATAAGACAATAAAAAAGAGAAGAGTTGGTGGACGTAGCCCCACATTGGGGTGAACCACATATATCCTGTGTTGTGGTTGCTTTGTGCATTATAGTTGTTATGTTATTGATGTGATTTATGCTTAGTGCAATGATATATGCTACATTTATTTGATATAATAGATTAGTTCTTAGTAATGTGAATGAATGCTAGATATGATCAATTTCTATATACTAAGTGCTTGGATGTATTAGATCTTGTTGAATACTGCGTTGCTCTATAACTAGGGTTTCAACCTGCGATATGAATAAGGATTAAATACTGATGAATGTTAACTACTAATTGCTCTGTTAAGTGTTGTAATCATATATCTGTGTCCCAGCTAGGTTGTAGACACTTGATTCCTGCAACCACCCCTGCCTATAACTCGGGTGGGACTTCGTATGCTTCGTAGGTGTTACCGAAAGGGTCAATAGTTAGGGTTTTGTTGGTGCACTACTGAAGCGTTGAACCCTGGGTTTGCCCCTGTGCCAACAAATGGTTCTGTTGTCAGGATATGAAACTGTGATTGCTGGGAACTGAAGAAAAGAAAGCTTTATGCATAGATCTGTTGCTTTAGTACGTAGTATTCTACTTGATTGCGAAGCTCTGTGCTAAGAAAGGAATCAGATCTAAAGAAAAGAGGTAAGATCTTAAAGTTTTGTGCTCTGAGAAAGGTAAGACAAGTGAAAATTTGTGTTTAGAAAGAATGGATCTAGGTATTTCTAATAGATTTTGTCCTAGTCTGAAAACTAGGGCACAACTAGAAGAAAGAAGATTGGATATGAGTAGATCTGATAAGAATAGTGAAAGATATGTTATTCCTATGCATAGAAAGAATGTTTGGACTAACAAATGGATGCGGGATCGTAGAAAGAATTTTTTGCAGGTTAGTTACTGTGATCCCAGTGTGTAGTACAGGAAAGGTTGGGGGTCATTTAAAAGAAAGAGAGGATTAACTCTTTGTTATAGTTGCAGAAGACCGGGACATCTTGCTAAGGAATGCCCTGGTAGAGGTCCTAGTTTTCTTTGCTGTAAATCTATGGACCATGAAGTTTTGGATTTCCCTAGAATGATTTCTAAAGTTAAAAAGATGAATATGAGACATGGAAACCATGAGATGGGCTAATAAACTAAGGATATGATAGAACCCCAGAAAGAATCAAAGACTGTATTATTATAGATGAAAGAAACACTGAATGATCACAAATATATCATCTTATCAGAGATCTTAAAAGAGAAGGAGTGCATAGAAACAAGAATAGGAGACTTCGACATAGATTGTGTTCTGGATGAGGAAACATAGGTGAATATCATGAGAGAAAGAACTTGGGAAATTTTTGGAAAGCCTGCTATGGTTCCTTCATTAGGAGGAATGGGACTATTTAGAGGAAAGTTGATAACCCTATGTGGAATACTTACCCAGACATCTATGAGTGCTCATGGAACTTCGACAGAAGAAGAATTTGAGATCGTTAAATTTGTCGAGAACAACGCCCCATTTGCTATTTTTCTAGGAAAAACCTGGATTGAGAAAGATCAGACACGAAGGAAACAAGAAAAGGAGGATACAAAACAAAAAAAGAAATAACTAAGGGATTTGATGGCTAGGAGAATAACGCACTTACTGGAATAACAAGAGGACCAGTTGAATCTACTGAGGACCAAAGATCTAGATGTCGAAGTTGAAAGAACACAGGAAGACTTGAAACACTTGTCTGTACAAGAGAGTAGAGAACCTAACCCAGAAAGAGAAGAAGTATTACCCTCAAACCCTATGAAAGGCCCTCCATAATGTGAAGTTACTTTTCCAAGAGGAGATAAGAAAAATAATGGAAAGAGGAAACCAGTGACTCAGATTACGGGAAAGAGAGCCAGGAATCTCAGCAAGAAGAAATCAAAGTTAGAAAAATTACAGGAATTTCTAGGGAGGACTTTGCAGAAGGAAGGTTTGCAGAACTGGAACTTCGTCGGGATAGTAGAACAACTAATATTGGCACTTTTCCATGGTGAAGCAATATTACTGTTGGAGGCATCTCGACCGTTAGCCTGATGCTCCAGAACGGATCGAACCACAATTATGGCTAGAAATATCGCCATTAGACCATTGGGACCACACCATAATTGATGGAATTGAATTGATTGAGGCGTTCCTTCCCATTGGAGGAGTCTGTTACAACGTTGTCTATTTATCCTGTCGAGCGTTGCACCGAGAATACTTTTTCCAATTGTGATCATCTAAGCCCATAGAGAACTAGTTGCTTTCATGCACTGCCTATTGAGAGCTCACCACCTGTTCTATTACCGTGATTGTTTGATCACCGACCTGCGATACCTGATATCGAGCGTGCATGTCAGGTGAATTCAATGAAGTAGAGAAATCCATCGAAGATATCCTCATAGACCTCATGACTAAGAATGTCATGTATAGAGGAGTCCAAGCCTTGTCGAGGAGAGGAGTGCAAGCACCCCGTAGAATTCTCGTGGATATAGACCATCCCAAGCTGTGATAGAGAAACGAACCAATCATCTTGATGACTTGGTGAATGCAAAGCTCATCCCATCTATCCTACCCGATTATATCCCACCTCTGGTTGGCACGGTGAGTCATGACACTGTCCCAAGGGACTTCGGCTACACCTTGATTATTGCGTACCTCCCAAAGGGGATACGTGCAGTACGACCATAGTTAGGACAAATCATGACATTGAATATCAGTGACTTCAACTTGGGAGATCGCAAGAACCATGGAATTCTTGCCCACACAAGTATTTGACTAGGACCAAGGGGAAGAATTTGAATATCATCCCCCAACCATGGACTATATACATCGCAAGGTCCACTATCCTAAACGTGATGAAGATACCACACTTTGGAAGGCATCAAGAGGTTAACGCGTGCGTTAAACTCTTGTTTTCTTGCTTCCATGGCGATTATCTATGGCTAGATAGATGCATCACCATAGATTCGGTGTTGATCCATCAGATCACTGGATTAAGCATGCAAGGACCAAACCCACAAGAATTTTATCCAGGGAAGGCTACATATCACGCCCTGGTGCAGAAAATTAAAGATACCTATGGCAATGTGGAAAAGGGGAAGCAAGGATACAAGGTAGCCTCCACTCAGAATGGCACAGTGTGCCTAGCATGCCAGTTGATCGCTGGTAAGATAGTAAGGAAGAAAAGACCTATGCAGGTCACAGGGTTCGTTTTTGACCTCGCAGGAAAATGTGTGGAAGGGATACAAATGAACTAGGTGAGCTACCTCATCAACTAGTTAGAGAAAGACTTTTGCGAAGCTCAAGATCAGGGCTACGAGTTCCACTTCAGTTGGCTGCTGATTCTCATCGCTTTCATTTCTTTGGAAATGTCAAAAGGTGCAACCTTCCCTGATATTGAGCCATCATAACCCTTAGCTGCAAAGTTCACCATGATATGGTATTTGAGCGACATGGAGAAACAATGGCAGTCAAACACAGTGTTCCACACCTACTACCTGCAGTTGAAGATGGCTATTGAGTATTTCCCTCAGATGACACCGAACACCTTGCACAGGTTCAAACCATTTGTGAAGTTTCGCGTAGATAGACATTTTATTTATATCACTATGCGTGGAGATGATCACAAAGAAGAGCTGTAGAGTTACTATAAATTCACAGAGGAGGACACTAAGGAATGGCCTGCAGAGTTCCTTATTCCAGTTGACCAGGAAGAATTGTCTGAACCCAACCTCATCAGTAGTCCTGTGGTTACTCGTGAAGAGTATGATGCACCCAGTAGTAGAAAAAGGAAGAAAAAGGAAGAGGTACAGGACCTAAAAAATGCATCAGAAGGGACTACTTCAGACTCACCGGGATGCGGAGGTGATGAAGAAGTAGACAAAGAAGAGGACAAAGGAGAAGAAGACAAGAAGAAACTAGGCGAAGTAACACCACCTAGGGATCCTATTGACGAAGATGAGACCTCCAAGAAAATAAAGGTTTCCCCCACGAAACCTACATCGCAAAAGAAGTCCAAAGATAGTAAACCACAGATGCAGACTATGCTCACGATGGACAACATAGATTTCATAAACACCGCTATATCAGATACCTCAAAAGATATCTTATAGCACAATAAAGCCAAACAAGAGACCATGTATCAAAGAATTGAAGAAGAGCTAGAAGGGGTACAACAAGCCCTCTACTCCAGCCGCACTGTGTCTACTGTGCCCCCATCATTAGAAGGAACATAGTTGGGAGATGAACCTGCCCAGCTACGCAAAATAGCAGATGCGACTGAAGCTCTCCTTCATCGTGTTCAGGAAGAAAAAGAACAGGCCACAGAGGCCTTAAAGAAAGAAAAATAAGAAGCCATAGAACAACTTTGGGTTACACAACAGGAAAAAGATGACATCCAAGCCAAGTTTGCAGAGGATAAAGCATAGATGCAGAAGGAGAAGGAACAGTTTCTTGCAGATCAGATTGGAGTTAAAGAAGAAGTCACTAGAGAACTTCTCTCTGTGATGGTCTTAGAACATATGGAAGAAAACCTAGTGGAAATCCAAGTAGGGAAGCTTTCTAAATCCATTCAGTGGCTCCAACAGAGGATAGCAGAACTAGAGTTACAAGCAGTGCCAAGAACTCTGTAGGAAGTGCGAGACCAAAGAGAAGAAAATTCCCAAAGTGTAGTTTAGAGAATCAAGGCATTGGCCTTAGAATGTAAACAACTCACAGTCAAAGTGCGCAAACCTACGAGCACCTTGCAGAGGACCCCGAACTAAGGACACTGGAGTCACAGCTTTAGGAGGCCAAGCAACAAGCAATAGTGGTGCAAGCATGGTTCAACAATAGGTCCATGTCATCTAGAGCAAGGTCATGGAAGTGACTCAACGACTCCATCCAGTGTAGGATGCAGCTTGCATACTTTTTGAGGAAATTGAAGGACAAGGTGTGGAACTGGAACAAGTGGTCACCACAGTGGAACAATGCTTGGAAGGACCTATGACGAAGAAGGTTATTCAAGAGTTCTCCGAGCAGGAGGCTCTGGTGAAGTAACAGGTCGAAGCAGCTTGAGCCAAGCGTGAGGCATTTGAGGTAGATTTACCCATATCAGAATGACTCGAGACAAGTCATAGGTGAGTGTTGGGGGTCTATTGTCCCTTGACCAAATTTTGGAGAACCTTGGTCACGTTTGACCAATTTTGGGACTTCAACAGGCTGGTCGAAGGTGGAGTGCAAGGTGAAGCGGAGATCATGGGATCTCAGCCCCTTTTTAGGGTATTTTTGGGTTTAGGGATTATGTAACAGGTATGGGATGTTGGCCCATGGGTTTACTCATGCCTTGGCCCCTTTTATAATGTATAAATATAAATCTAGATGATGTAAGAAATAACATTGGGTCTAAGAGAGAAGAGGTGCTAAGTGTTATATTGTGCTGAGTGCAAGTGATTAGTTGGATCTATGTGGTTGAGTTATCTTTATGCATATTTTGTGCATGAGAACTTGCAGAGCTAAGTGCAAGTGACTGTAAAGAGGCTTTGTGGTGTAACCTAGCTCGGGGAAGGAGGGTCTGGCTAGGTGTGCGTAGACCTCCTGTCCTATGCAGAGTGGGTTCTTGGGGATATGTGCTTGTAGAAGATTGAAAGAAGACAATAAAAAAGAGAAGAGTTGGTGGGCATAGCCCCACACTGGGGTGAACCACGTATATCATGTGTTGTGGTTTCTTTGTGCATTATACTTGTTTTATTATTGATGTGATTTATGCTTAGTGCAGTGATATATGCTAGATGCATCTGATATAATATATTAGTTCTTATTAATGTGTATGAATTCTAGATCTGATCTATTTCTATATGCTAAGTGCTTGGATGTATTAGATCTTGTTGAATACTACGTTGCGCTATAACTAGGGTTTCAACCTGCGATGTGAATAAGGGTTAAATACTGATGACTGTTAACTGCTAAGTTCTCTATTAAGTGTTTTAATCACAGATCTGTGTCCCAGCTAGGCTGTAGACACTTAAGTCCTACAACCACCCCTGCCTCTACCTCGAGTGGGACTTCATCTGCTTCGCAGGTGTTGTCGAAAGGGCTGGTAATTAGGGTTTTGTTGGTGTGTTGTTGAAGCGTTGAACCCTGGGTCTGCCCCTATGCCAACAATGTTGGATAAACATATTCATTTTCCTATTACTCACCTTTTCAAAATTCGTCTAGACATTGAGATTTCTTGAGAGAGAATCTCTTACTGTTAGTAAATTAGAAAATTTCATGAACTTCCATTTCCATACAATTGTTGAATTCTACAGGGAGAAAAGAAAGATTTATATTACATGCGAACAAAAAGAGAAAATGTTTCTTCTAGTAGAATGAATCAAATTAGTTCTCCCCAGCTCAAAAGAACAAATCGATTTGCATAACAGATAACGAAAAAAATCATGGTTGAACAATAAAGCAAGAAAATTATGTTTAAAAAAAATTCATAATAATAGTCTCAAACAATTTGCCATAGTTTTTTGAAAAAAAAAATCAACTGAATGAGTCATCTAACCAAGCACCAAACACAAATATTAAAGATATTTAAACTTCAAACAAACTTGAGTGAACAAGTACTGCAATTCGATTTCTAGAAAACCAAATATACTATGTGCCATAAATCCTCCACAAAAATGTGTCTAATCTGGCTATACAAAGTTCATAAACAATACAAATTGCGATATTATACTAAATGTAAATGTAAGTTGGACATTCAAAAATATTTATCTTCAATAGAACCTTCAAACTCGGCTAGCTTATCCAAAAGCCAACATTTCTAGGCTTTTAACTTTTTGGTGTCCCTGCCAGTTTGTTTCTGCTCATTTATTAGAGAAGAGTATTCTTCCTCTAGAATCAAGTAATCACACCTCAAGGCTCGATACTTATTGATCAAGTAATCACACCTCAAGGCTCGATACTTATCGATCAATTAATCATGCCTCAAGGCTCGATAGTTATCAGCTAATTTAGTGGGCAGTGAATGTTCTCGAAGACCATATGATGGAGACCTGGAGCTATCCATTTCCTCCTCAGAATTCTCACTCTTCTACCTTTGTTTTGATGTTTTGGGCATCTTTACTGCGTACACATAAAGGCTCTACTTCTATTGGTAGTTATCAAACCTCTTGAACTACCCTTAGCATCCAAACACAAAAATTCCCAACCCACAAACAACTTTTCCAATTCTTAGACTATCATCCCCCTTCACACATATGTTCCTACAGGAGAATCAAATATGTCTTGTGACTATCCACCAGTCTCCTTAAGGCTTGTTTGTTGGGGGGGCTAACAATCCCCTAGAAATTAAAAGATAAACAAATCATTGAGTAACTCCTCTTCGGATATTCAATGCTTTAAGAACCCCATCAATGGATAATTGTTTGTCAGTAGAAACTTATGAAACAACCCTTTCTTTAGCCAAGAATAGAAATTTTTTTCCCTCTTACCACACTTCTAGTTCCCAATCCCTCATTCAAACCCAAACCACCAACAACACCCCCACTCAAACCAATATCATTCTACCATATAGGTCTCAAATTATATGTAGAGTCCCACACTTGAATAGGACTAGAAAGTTATGAAGAAAACCTGAATTCCCCATAAAAACCCCTCAGACCATCATCAACCAAAACCTCACTCATCAATAATTAAACATAAATAATCACACAACCCTGAGGGGTTGGAAACATAGGCCAACTCTAGAAATACGTTTTGGAAAAATACCTAAACCCCAATCACAAGAAGACCATGCATTCAAATTAACCCAAGACCCACCATATAAAACCTTATCTGAAGGTGAAGAAAATTTTAAACGACTCAAACTCTTAAAGAAGATACCTTCAAAATAAAATGGAGTCTGGTGGGAGTGAAAGTCACCACTTCATGAGAAAGGTCGATTAATGGATCTTCCACTAACACTAGGACTATAATAAAGAGGATTATTCAACAACTCTGATGGAGATGTTACCAATGGAGTATACTGGAAACATATTTTCCTCTTCTAACTAGTCAAGGTTAAGCTTAAAGGGAGTAGGGGGTCTATTTCCAACTTCCATCTCCAAAAGCATAGGAAAATGGTTAGAATCTTCCCCCTGAGGTAACCCACTACTTTTTCCTAAATGATTCATCCAGAAAATACTCGGAAAAAATAAATCTATCAAGTCTTCTCGATACTCTTTCATCCCTAACCCTCTTATTCCTCTAGGTTGGTCTTGCCTTTACATACTCGCATACAATAAACCAACCTCCTCCAAATTACTTGGGAAAAAATAAATCAAAGGATCCACCTATGTTGCTAGACCCCACATATCCAAACATCTCAAAAAAAAGTTTAAGTCCCCTCCTAATGTTATATTCCCCCTCCTTAGTAAGTTTCCACTTAAACATTTCTCCCAGTACCTAACCATGTTAGCATAGGGGGCATAAATGTTCTGAACAACCACCTCTTTTTCTAGTCCTTGAGAGTATAAATCTACTCCTAGACCCGAGTCAAAGGACTAACAATTAATACACAAGGATCTACCTCTATTGGTAGTTATCAAACCTCTTGACCTACCCTTAGGATCCAAAAACAAAAATTCCCAACCCACAAACAACTTTTCCAATTCTTAGACTATCGCCCCCCCTTCACACATATGTTCCTACAGGAGAATCAAATATGTCTTGTGACTACACACTAGTCTCCTTAAGGATTGTTTTTTGAGGGGCTAACAATCCCTTGGAAATCAAAAGATAATCAAATCATTGAGTAACTGCTCTTGGGATATTCAATGCTTTAAGAACTCCATCAATGGATAATTGCTTGTTAGTAGAAACTTCTGAAACAACCCTTTCTTTAGCCAAGAATAGAAAAAAAAATTCCCTCTTACCATGCTTCTAGTTCCCAACCCCTCATTCAAACCTAAACCACCAACAACACCCCCACTCAAACCAATATCATTCTACCTTCTAGGTCTCAAATTATATGTAAGGTCCCACATTTGAATAGGAATAGAAAGTTCTGAAGAAAACTTGAATTACCCATAAAAACCCCTTGGAACCCTCATCAACCAAACCCTCACTCATCAATACTTAAACATAAACAAGCACACAACCCTGGGGGGTTGGAAACATAGGCCAACTCTAGAAATATTTTTTGAAAAAATCCCTAAACCCCAATGACAAGATGACCATGCATTCAAATTAACCCAAGACCCACTATATAAAACCTTATCTGAAGGTGAACAAAATTTTAGAGTCAAACTCTTAAATAAGATACCTTCAAAAGTAGATGGAGTCTGGTGGGAGTGCGAGTCACTAGTTCATGAGAAAGGTCTATGAGTGAATCTTCCACCAACACTATGACTATAATAAAGATAATTCTTGCTATTATATGGGAAATACACCTTTCATGTTTAAGAATATTTGCTATTATATGAAACATTATCTCAATGAACCAATGAAAAATTTTTCCCCTCTTTATCGCTTTTCATAGAAAGGTTTTAAGACTTTCTAACCCATTTCTAAGAAGATAAGTTAAGGACCATGGTGATTGAAAAAGAATAAACAACCCTGAGGTTGATCAAGAGGGATGATTCCTCCACCTTTATGCGTATCTAAATTCTCTAACATTTTAACCACCTCATCCATCTCTAGTCTCTTATCAGGATTTGCATCCCATCATCTTTTCATCACATTTGCAAAAGAACTGGGGCGACAACATGGAATTTTCGGCCGCAGATTCAGACATAAAGTAAATGACACAAAATCAAGTTATTTGACTAAGAACTCTATAGACACTAAATCTTAAATTTGTTTTAAAGAGTAAATGTGATAATGATTAATTCATTTGTCTGACAACTGCAGAGGTCATCTCTGCAAAACTCAAATCTGCATATGGCATATCACAACTGTAAATCTCCCATAGACAGATGCCAAAGATGTAAACATCACATTTTATGTTGTACAAATTTCCATCAAGGACCTGAATCAACTCAATAGAATCAGTAGATGCACTCTATGATAAGAAACATAAATAAGAATCAAAGAAAAAGACAAGATGAAATTGAAGTTTCATTGTTACCCACAAAATCTTTGCACCAATTATTTCTTTTAGAGGAATACAAAACCAAGATAGAGATTAATTCAACCAAATCATTAACAATTCAGAGATGTTTAATGGATTTTTTGTGCAGTCAACAATTATATAACAATTTCAAGGTTTTAAAAGACTGGAGGGATGATAACAAGACCAAAGCATACATTTTAGTTAGTAAAATAATATATTTATAATAATT